>JAKVQY010000177.1:0-22425 GCA_030463045.1 Geotrichum macrosporum
AAATTGTAATATGGTGCTATTTGAGGAATAATTACTGGACCTGAGTGTCCGGGATACATGATTGAATATAAGTTTATACCCTCAAAAGCTGAGGAAGTATAAATATAGAAAGGACCATCCGTCTTGACATTATCAGCGAAGACGACACACGTAAGCGCGGTCAGTAATAGGAAAATGGAATAAATCATTGTGTTTTTTGTTTGATTCCAAGTTGAAGTTGACTTCAGGCTTGTGAACTCAAACAGATTTCAAAATATGACTTTCAGAAGATAGTTTACATGACAATGTACAAGTATATATATTTTCAAATGCTTGTCTGACAAACAAATAATTTTTGATAGAGTTTAAGTTTGAAAACCTATTTGTGAAATTGAAAATAAATCTTCTCTTAACGATCTTGCCTTGAACCAAAGAATTGATAATATTAGCAATTCCTTTGTCACAGTCCTTGTATACCCAATCTCTAAGCGAACAAACAAAATAGCTTATCCACAAGCATAACAAAAACAAAAAGGATTATTCATTACTTTATTCGATGGCTAGTTTCAAAAGCAGTCATGGGAAGGTTTCAAAAATCCGCTAAAGTTAATAAGAGGTAGATGGGACAAGTTTTGCCAAAAGACTGTCGATCCATCTGGCCATGCTTAGTACTGATGGACATCATAAAGAAAAGGGAAAAATCTTTAGACAAAAAGGTGATGAATGGGATGAAGACATGAAAAAAGATGAGAATGTGGTGAATAGTTCAAGCTTTTGTACTGAGATGGAGAACTAAATTCAGTACAATTTAATGATAGTTGCTTAAATTTGATATATATCAAATATAATTTGCAAGTCACAATAGCAACTCAGTTTTAAAAAAAAAGAATAATTCTCCGCCTCACCATTTTCTCTTAAACTATGCTTATTTCTTCAAGTATTCCCATTTGTCATTTGTTTCTTTAAAGGCATCTTCTCTGCAAACAATAATAGTGTTTCAAATTTGATATATAGCAAATGTAGTCTGTTAGTCACGAAAGCGGTTTAATCTTAGTGTTATTCCTCATTTCAAAAATAAATATTAGAAAAAAGGTACATTGGCAAGACAGTGGTTTTAACAGAAAGGGAGCTATATCACTGACACCTTCATTTGCCTTATTTTCAATCAGGCAATCTATCATGTGTTTTACAGAGGGTGCCAAGCAAATTAGTTGGGTCAAAAGTATCACCTGGATATGGGACAAATACTTGGTAATGTCCCGGAGATTGATATGAGAAATGAAAAGGCGAGTCTACCGTAGTGGTTTCTTTAGCAATCTGAAGGAAATAACCGTCGTTGTAGTGTATTACATTAAACACGGTTGCCTCATCATAATTAGCAGTAGTAGATATGGTATTGTTTGTGATACCAAGATAAAGATCTATAAATTCATCGCAAAATAAAAATTGAAAGTTTTATCGTCAGTACTCACAGTACTCCATCCCGCGGGATAGCCCATTGCTGGAAAAATAATTACCTGACTTGAGCTTTCTACGTAATTTAAGTACTGTCCGTTAATACCATGAGAAGTCGAGGAAGCATATATAAATAAGGGACCATCCGTTTTGGGATTATCAGGGAAGAAAACACACCCGAACATGGTTAGTAATAGAAAAATAGAATAAAGTATTGTCCTTTATATTGAAGAGCCAGTTTACTCTGAATTGATGAATGAAAGTGATGAATTTAATACTGAAGAAGAAATAGCGGAGGATATTGCTAGTTATTAGTAAGTCATTAATGACGTTGGAAGTAAATATATAAGCTTAACATAATAATACAAGAGGCAAATTGTCTTTTTCGTTTGGTTTCAAGTTGTACGTGACCTCAGACTTGTAAATTCAAACAAATTTCAAAATCTCTCTCTTAAAAGAGAGTTTACATAGAAATGTAAAAGTTTTTATATTTTTTAATGTTGGTTTGCTTTTGTGATTTACATGTTATATTTTAGGTAAGGCTCAAATTTCAAAAACTATTTGTGAAGTGTAAAGCAATTCTTTTCTCTAAGATTGAGTTGCTACTGTGCCTTACAGACTATATTTGCCATTTGCTAAATTCGAAAAAGTATTACTTTTTAGTAGCTATTATTAATTACGAACTATTTTTGTTATAATTTGAGACTATTCTTAGCTCCTGCGATATACCCAGTCATCAAATTGAAGCCTACTGGGCAATTTTAAGAAACTTTCTCTCCCTCTAAAGGATTGACAGGATAGCGAGACTGATCACCCCGGGGTTATTTTTAACCACAGGAAGGTGCCCACATTACTTTTTAAACACCGACTAGAAAACTTGATGGCAAGCCTGGATATTGAGGAAAAAACTTCTCTGACCAAGGTAGTGACGGCTTTAGGAAGCAACTGCATAAGAATGCTACTTATTTGTGTCACCCGTTTCTTAATTTATCATACTAGCAAATTCAAGCTCCACAGGATAATGACGGAAATAAAAGTATTAAAACACGCTGAAATAAATTATACTAATTCCCAGGGATTGTAGGAAACGAACTATATGGATTTGTAAAATTTGCATTCCGTGATGGCCAAAGAAGGTAAAGGCCATGACATCCGAAACATGTTTGCTAACGCAATCAGGAACTTGCAATTTATGATATCAGTAGCCACTCAGGTAGGCAAGGAGACTGACGAAGCTAATCAGATGCGTACTGGTTTCTCTACTGACTTCTGCCAAAGAATTGATTATAACGAGGTTCATGTCTCAATACTCGTTCTTCTAATTTCCATGGGGATGTATCAAAAAATTTACCCACAAGGATAGCGAAAAGCAAAAAAGTACTCGTTTCCTCATTTGGTGGCTAATATCAAAAGCGGTGGAAAAAGATTTCAAGAATTTGCTGAAGTTGAAGAAGGGACATGATGATTAATCAGTATTGTCCTATGTAAAATATTAAAGAAGGGACATGCTTTCCACAAAACTGTCGATCTATCTGGCCATGTTTAGTACTTATGGACACTGCCATAGAGACAGAGAAAAATCTTTAGACAAAAAAGTGATGGATGGAAAAAAAGATACGAGCGTGTAATGAATAGTTCAAGCTTTGGTAGTATGCCTAGAAATATATTTGTTACAATTAAATAATATTAATAATGATAATACTTTTTCAAATTTAATATATATACCAAACATAGTCTGAAAGTCACAGTAGCAACTCAACCTTCAAGAGAAGAGTTATTCACTAGCTCACTATCATTTAAGAGTGAGGTTTTGAAATGCGTTTAGATTTACATGTCTAAGGTCAGCTACAACTTGAAATCAAACAAAAAAGACAATGCTTTTATTCTATTTTTCTATTACTAGCCACGTTTGCGTGTGTTGCCTTTGCTGATAATCCAGTAGTTGATGGTCCCTTCAATATCTATGCTTCCTCGGCTTTTATTGGTATAACCAAGTCCTATACATATTTTTAGGAGTATCAGGTGCAGTGAATACTATGGACAAAACATCGTTTAACAACTCTCCGTAGTATACTTCTTTGGGTGACTTCGAGACTTTCAAGTTTTATGCTTCAGGGTGGAGATTTTCTTGGTATTTTGAACAATACCCTACAGTTCACTTCTAATTATGACAATGCAACTTCGTTTAATTTAATATACTACGCATAAAATAACGCTTATTATTTTAATGAGAGAAAAATCACGATAGCAGGCTCGTCTTTCCACTTCTCATATCCATCTTACTTATACTATCAAGTGGGTGACCGGTATCCTGGTTATACTTTTGGCCCAAATTATCAGCTTGGCATCCTTGCTCTAACTAATGTGAAGGATGTACGTAATTGAATATAGGGAATCTAAGGGGGTTAATAATGCAGCTAATTTTCTTTTAAACGCATTTTCTTGCAGATATTTTTCTTTTCTGAAAAAAAAATTAATTTATATAAAGAATTATCACTTCCTATAAGATTCAGTTGCTACTGTGACTACAGACTATATTTGCTATCTATTAAGCGCTTTCCAGAAAAATGAACACTTTTGTTATTTTCTCGTTGTTTTTGTCGGCTAGCTGCTTTGTTCATCCTCTTGGAAATTGGATCCACAAAGAACCGGTTTCGCTATGATAAATTCTTTGTCCCAAAGCAAAATTACCAAAAGTTATTTTCTACTTTAGAAGTAGTTTTTAAGTTTTTAAAATTTAAATCATACCTAAAATGTAGCCTGTAAATCACAAAAGCAAATCAACATTTAAACATATATAAACTTCTACATTTCTATGTAAACTCTCTTTTAAAAGTGAGATTTTGAAATTTGTTTGAATTTACAAGTCTGAGGTCAGGTACGACTTGAAATCGAATATAAAAAGACAATGCTTTATTTTATTTTTCCATTACTGGCATCGTTCGCGTGTGTTGTCTTTGCCGATGTTCCCACAAAACATGGTCCCTTCGAAATATCTGTTTCCTCAGCTAACAATGATATTAACAGACAGTGCATTAGTTATGAAAACCCAGGTCCCGTAACTATTTCTGGAGCAGTTGACACAAATACTAAATGGTATTCTTTAAGTACTGACAACGTAAATTTCAAGTTTTGCAATTACATTAAAAAACTACCCCAGTGTCTTGTCATCCTAAACAATGTCTTAAATATCAATTCTGATCATGACAATGCAACCCTGTTTAATATAATACACTACAATAAAGGTTATTTTTTTCAGATTGCGACAATGAATACTACTACGGCAGGCTCGCCTTTTCACTTTTCATATCAATCTCACTACCACTATAAAGTAGGTGTTCCGTATCCTGGTTATACTTTTGGCCCAAATGATCAGCTCGGAACTCTCCGTTTATCATCTTACTAAATATAGATGACTAATTAGGGGTGGTCAGAGTGTTCGTGATGCAGGGTGTTTTCTTTTAAAACCACTTTCCTGCCAACACTTCTTTTCCGAAATCCTTTTTAATTTTTTTTGAAATAAGGAATAACTCTTCTCTCAAGAATACAGTCACTATTGTGACTTAAAAACTATTTTTGTTATATACTAAATGTGATACAGTTGTAATTTTGAGTCGTTATCATGAATTAAAAACTATTTTTGTATGGGTTTTAGTTCTTTGGGTATCCAATTTCGAAAAGGATGGACAAAGTAGCCAGTCCACAAGCGTAACGAAAAAAAAAAAAACGAGTATTCATCCCTTCACTCGGTGGCTAGTTTCAAAAGCAGTGGAGAAAGATTTCAGTAATCTGCTTAAGTTAACGAAAAATAGAAGGGACATGATTTCCACAATACTGTCAATCTATTTGGCCATGTTAGTACTTATGTACGCTATAATTAAGATTGAGAAAATTCATTAGACAAATGAGTGCTGGATGGAAAAACATGAGCTTGTAATGAATAGTTTAAGCTTTGATATTGAGGTAGATTAACATTTTTCTTTCCATATCCTTCTTTTCATTCATTACTTATTTTCCAAACACTCTTTTCCTGCCAAAAAAATATAATGATTTATCAGTTCAGCGTAAAAAATCTTGTCTAAAGGAAAGACTATATAACATAAAAGAAGACATTGTTCTAACTATTTTTCTGATACAGACCTCCTGCAGCATACAATTGAATTGCGCTATATGATAATAATTTTTAAATGAGCAATGGCGCTAGATTTCTCTTGAATTTTGATCCAAGCACATGAGGCAAACCAAACATGCTACTCTGTGATTTTGACTTTACTAGCAAGATTGAGGAAAATTAATGTGAGTTACGCAATAAGGTGGACCATTTCAAAAAAGGTGCGGAAGTAATTCCAAGAACTTGGCTATCGCGACAAAACTTCTTCTAGTGTCCAGTATTGCCTTGAAGTCAAGCTCTGGCAAAACTTTTGTTGAAATTTTGCGCTCTGTCTTATATTTATTGTATTCTTTGAGAATATGGCTCACAGTTTCAACTGCTCGGCGCAGGCATGTATATATTTCATTCTTGAATTTTGAGTCTCTTAAAGTATTCACCAATTGCACCATGGCCAGTTCGTAATTGAATTATTTTGCTTAGCACTTGGCGTGGATGACTTTTCATTGAATCAGCCAACGGGCGCTTGTTGATATTGTTGTAGAGCCATTCCCTTGTTTTAAGACTGTAACAGCCATTAAAATATAGTAGCAAGCCAAAAAAATAGTTAAACGGTAATAATACTAGTAGTAATATATATATATAATTATGAAAGAATCCAAAAAAAAGGGTATGAGTAATAATAAAATAATAATAATAAAAATATATATAGATGGAAATGAAATTTAAAAGAAAAAGAAAAATAAACATGCCTTTTTCCTTTTTGTTTATCTTCATCTTCTTGTTTCTTTCCTTTATCTTTTAGATGTCGGACCATCAATTTCTCAACTGTTGAGAGAATGAAAAGACATCTTCATTCAGGGTTGTTTTTTTCCCTTTTCTCTTACATTTTTTTTTTCCTTCCCTCAATTTACAGAGCGGCACCTTCTACAGCTCCCTTCTTGCCAGCCGCAATCGCACCAATATCTGGCTCATCATTCAAATTTCTTCGGAGAGCACCACCAGCTTTACCAAGGAACCCCAGCTCTGAATTCTTCAAGATGTTTTTCTTTTCAATCTCCCAGTCGGGTCGGACGTCTACAAATCCGGCTTGCCAAATGCGTTCATGGACCTCGCGTTGCTTTTGTTCAACTTCTCTGCGCTCTTCCTCATCTGCCATCCATTCCATGTGCTTGATATCATCAGATGATGGCTCGTAAATGTGCCAAATAACGTAATGAGGAAGACCAACGACTGAAAGTCCCATGCGTCGGCACATTTTGCCAAACCCTTCGGTTTCTGCATGCTTCTCAAATGAAAATGCTGGGAAATGTGCTCCTTGTCGGAAGACACTTGCCTTTGCTAGAATGGAAACACCTCCAATTCCGTCAAGCTCCATCTCAACGTTGGCATCGCCATAAGGGTCTCGCAGGTATGCAAGATGAGGTCTCCAAGTAGCGTACTCGGGGTAGCCCTCAACAATGCAAGCGTCTTCATCGAGCTGGTCTGCCAATTGGAGACCAGTTTCACTTTCTTGCCATGAGTTTAAATCGTATGGCTGTTCATTTCCGAGCCAGTCAGGTAGGGGACGCCACACATTAGGTACAATGACATCCTTGTTGTGGCCCATGAGGTCTTCAAGAATCGTTGGAGGAACAGTTTGCACATCGGCATCACGCCAATATACCCAGGAGTGATCAGGCTTAAGAGCAACGGACAACAACCAGTTTCTGGCCCGTGCCATGAGCTTTCTACGGGGACCCTGGGCAGCAAAGCCGTGTCGGTCAGAGAAACCTTGGCCAATCGCTTGGCCAAAATCCTTTTCAAAAATTTCAATAGTTCCAAAGCGCTTGCTAGTGTCGGGGTTTTGTTGAAGTTTTTCGAGATATTGATGTAAAACGTTTAAAGTATCATCCTTGGAATCAGACACCAAAAATGCCAGGTCAATAAGGTTATGAGGGTATGTTAAGTTTTCCATGTGTCCAAAAAACATGGACATGTGAGGTACAGCATCACGCAAGGGAACAAGATAAAGAATTCGTTCACCTCGCTGAGAACCTTTAGCTGTCGACTCATATGCGTTCAAGTCGTAGTGATGAACTGTGGGAATCGACGGATCATCTCGTAGCGCTGGCCTAGAACCAAAGTTTGAGGGAATGAGCGATTTACTACTTGGGACAAATAAAAAGTATAACACCGTCGCTAACACTACAAGTCCTCCCAGAACCTTTCCTAGAAGGTTGGCTTTCAAGGCTATACCTTTCTTTGAAGCTGGCCTTGGCTGAAACCGACTATTTGACGACATGTCGTTTAAGTGGAAAAGAAAAGGTGTGACAGGATGATAAGAAAGGAAAAACACAAAAATTTTTAAATGAGGAAAAAAGAGACGTAGAAAAATTATTGTGCCAGCACATAACAATATTGTGAGGGAAAGGGGAAAAAAAAAAAAGACGACATCAAAACGAAAGTAAATAAAAAAAATAAAAAATAAAGGCCCAGAGACAAAATATGCAATTTGTTTTATTTCGAGACGACGACGAAGATGATTCCAGCAGCCGTTGCGTGATGGGCAATTGGCTCGTGAAAAAATGCCTGTTTGATCAAAAACACAGACTTTTTTGTGCTCTAAGACATTATTCAAGGAAATGTGTAGCTCTATTAATGCCGGGATTTAGATGGGTTTTTAATTTAAATAATCAGGCTAGTAGGGCTCTTATCATACTGGTAATAGTAATCAGCCATGCAGCCACTGACAGAGCTTGAATTCCATGGGCGACTTGTCCTATTCTGTTGTGATGGAATGAACTGGTCCTACTTAAAATTGTTATGTTTCAAATGAAATTACTACTGCATTTACTATCATGGTATAAATTGTCCTAATACTGCTCGTTAGTCATGTGCTTGGTTTCCAGCATTAAGTCCTCGAACAGTTGGGATAGCCATTCCACCACCACGTATTGACTTTGGCAGCGACTTGGGAGGTGTGTAGATGATACTAGACGACTCTTCGTCCTCAGACTCTGAGCACTCAAAATCATTCCTGAAAGAAGGTGGGGGTGTTAAAGACCTATGGTCGATAGGATAATCCATTTCAGAACCTGTAGCTGAGGAAGAAGGCGAAGATACTGGAGATGACTCGATCTCAGGCAGCGTAACTTGATCCAATTCAGAGGATTCTACAGTGGAGTCACTATCGGATTCCTCTGGGAAGGGAGCGGGAGATTGATTTTGAGATCTTGTGATGGTGACTGTTGTCTTAAAGGTAGCATTTTCTGGTCCTGACGAAGTTACGTGAGTCACACGCTCAGGACCTGACTCCTCTATTCCATCTTTCTCTTCGACCTGTCCAATGTTGCATTGGGAGTTTTGCTCGCTAGGGGGCATGTCAATAGGTTTTATAGAAAGCTCCGGTGCCAGTACGCAGGGGCCAGACATCTTTTCAGAAATAATCAACGTTGGAATCTCTGTTATTTGTGGCGAAAGAGAAGCTGGTTTTTCTTCTGCTCTATTGGTGAGTTCATGTGAATATTTTACCGTCGACACCAATTTCAGAGAATTTTTGGCCCCCAGTATCGACTCTTTTACTGCATCTGGGGCTTGAAACTGCACAGTGGTACTCTGTTTCAACCCTGCCTTTAAGCGAGCCAAATCAGACTGAGCTTCATCAGAAGGCTTGAATCTGTTTTGAGTTCCTGCACGAAGCTGCTTAAGCTTGTCTAAAGCTTCCATCGGCGCAGGCGGTTGAACCTCTTTTTTAGGAGTTGGCCGAAGAGTACTTGATCGCTTTAATAGCATGGCGGATGAAGGAGAAAGAACACGCGGTTTAGGAGAGAACCCAGTGCGCAGAAGTGTAGTCCGGTTTGCTTTTGGAAGAATAGCAAGAGAAGTCGGTGTCGGTACTGTTGGAACAGATGCAGAGGAATCTGTGACTTCCGCCGATTGACCATCATCTTTTGGAAAGTCGCAAGTAGAAAGTGTTGAGTCGTCCACAGAGTGTTCTCCAGGAGAGTCGCGTGAGACTAGAATTGAGGAAGCTGACTCTGGTAAGGGTGTTTCTTTAGCTCGAACAAATTTGATTTCTTTTTCTTTTGGTTTTTCAATAGTGCGCTCAGAATATTTAATGTCAACAGCTAAGCGAACAGTATTGAAGGGCTTTGAAGATGCGACTGGTTTAACAAACCCTAGTGGCGCAGGCAATGGAGCTTTGCCTCGGGGGAAATTTGAAATGCTATTGCGTGAAGAAGGGCTCTGAAAGCTCGGAGATCGATCAATTCCTGGCGAATTGCTCGCAGTCTTTTTTAACGCACTCTCTAGCCAAGTGGCCCGAACAGGGCTCCATTTTCGAACACTGGCCATTCTTTGATTTGCCATTTCTCGAGTCCGCAAAGGACTGTCCGAGGTAGCTTGGACACTTTCTGAAGGGGGTGCAAGGATAGGACTATGGATTAACGGGCTGGTTAAAGATGTTTTACTATCTTTTTTCAATATAGGCTCATCTAAAGTATCCGCAAAAACTTTGTCATCATCCATATTTTCCTCTCCCACATTTGCGTGCACATCGTCGAGGATTTCCTCGGCTCGATTCATGTTGTCGCTCTTTTCGAGTCCTTGTAAAACGTCTGTTTCTTTCGCAATTTCATGTCTGCTCTTCTCATTTGTACTAGAGTCACTCATACACGCTGGATTTGCAATTCCGTGTTTGCTTGCCTCATTTCCACTCGAGTCGTTCATAGATTCTGGAAATCTTTCAAGATTAGCGGAACTAGACAGTTCCAGATTGGCGTGATCTATATCTTGCAGGTTTGCAAGGTTTTCGTTACTGTTGGTCTTTCGTGTAAGAGATATCTTTCCAAACCGATTTTGAAGGACTTGGTCTGAAAAGCCATCTTTATCTGCACTGTTCCTTGGACTATTTTTTGCAAGTCCCGCAAAAGTACTGTAGTTGATACTACTTGCACTCTGGGCTCTCGAATGTCCTTTAACTAGTGAGGGGGATCTCGATATTGTCCGAGTAAAAGGAGAGGTAGTGATAGGGAAAGAAGTATCCTGAGAATGTGGAGTGTCGATGGAACCAGTGCGCGAGCGGAGAGTGTCCTCCCTTTTTAGCATGGCACTCTGAACAAATCCAACTCGCGTAGGAGACTTGTTCCGTAAAATTGGAGAAGAAGAGCGCATAGCCAGGAAGCTGCTATTTGGAGTAAGGTCAGGCGTGGGAGAATCTGTGAAACTTGGCCGAGGAGAAAATGAAGGCGATTGTCGCGTGGCCAAAAAGCTGCCCCGAGGTGACAAATTTTCTGATTGTTTAGAGGTTTTGAGAGCAGAAGAGCTCAATTTAGAGGAAAGTTTAGAGATGTTAGATGCACGGGTCGGAGTTTGGGGTGAGTTGGTAGTAAATGTTCCGGAAAAAGGTGACTGAAGAATGCTAGTTGTCTTTCCGCCCAATTTACTAGAAAACTGAACGGATGATTCAGAAATTGAAGGTAGTCCAGCTATCACTTCAAATTCTTTGCCATGTTCAACTTTTGCTGGAGATGCGTCTATAATAGGTTCTTCTTCTAAAACCTGTAAGACGTCGGAAGTATCATCCTGCTTGACGTAAATTTCATCAGGCTCAATTTCAATAACAGAATCGTCTAGCTTAAATGAACCATTAAGTTCTTCAGTTAAGTCAATGGGGGGCTCCAATACTTGATGTTTGACTGATGAAGACTGCAATTGAGGAGATCCCGCAGGGGATTGTGCTTTAGTTGGTATGTTCGTTTGAGGAAGGGAGAAATCATGATCCATACTTTGTGAAAATGGGTCAGAAAGAATCTGCGGAAGAGAACTACAAGATTGTTTATCAGAGGCTTCTGTCCTGTTAATAGTTTGAACTGGTGAAGAAGACTCATGAGACTGCTCAATGACAAATTCTTTGGTTCTTAGTTCTTGACCGTGTAGAGGAGGTTGAAATTGAGATTGCCCAGCAGTAACCACTTCAATCATCGGCTCATTTCCATCGCTTTCTAGAGTGTGTTGGATGTTGTTTGATAGTAACCGAGACTTTGCTCGTTGTTCCCTCAAAGCTTGTCGTCTCTTCCTTCCTTCAATAATCTCTTGCTCGAGTTGCTTTGTTCGAAGCTCGTCTTCTCGGTCACTATGAACTCTTGTTAGAAGCGAAACTTTGGAAAACTTCAAAGTTAACTTACGTTTTCTCACCGAGTTGTCTGATTCTTAGCAGGAACTCATTGATTTCAGCTGAGCTCTCTGATTGCAGATCACTAACCATTGTAGTAGTAGCCGATTATGAGAAGTCAAATCGTGAACAAATTGTGAGTACTAATTTGAGAAGAAGAAAAAAAAATAGAAAAGAAAGAATATTAAAAGTAAACAGGAACAGAGAGAGAGAGAGGGGGAGAGAGACGAGTAGGAATAAATAACAACATTGATTGTATGGTCTTGTTTTTTGTGTTCTAGATTTGTTTTCTTTTAGCCAAATTCGGCTGTCTGCAGCAGGACCTTAAAAATTACAGTGCAGCCAGTCATATATGGGTTAGGGTTTACTTATTTATAGCTCGTGGTTAGCACCACTTTTTTTTTTTTGGCGCCCAAAATCCAATATGTGGCAATGGTTTTTGACGATCCATCGCGTTTTGGGCAGAGAAAGGATTTTTTGTATGAGCAAGTCCATAATGGTGATGCTTCAAACAACGTTCCATCCAAAGCACCAAGAGTGTCTATACAAGCTAACTGTAGGCGTTTGCGGTAAAAGAACATTAGACCCACTATTGTAATAATGAAAAATAGTAATTTAAGGTATTTTAAGGTACTTTTGGCACTATTTTTTTCATCGACCGAAGTCGCGCTATTTTAAGCTTTCTCGTATGCCAAACTTTTCTTTGGTATAGTTAAAATCAATGTGAGACATAAAATTTATTTTAAGCAAAGGGAAATTCGCCTTGGGCTCAGAATTAGGAATGGAACTGCTGAAACGAAATTATTTTTAAAAAGAGCCTTCCCTTCCATCACAGGCTTCCTTCTCTCTTCCTCCTTTTTCATCTTTGCACTACTAATCAGATTCCTTATATTTTTCAACATTTGAACTTGGTTTGCAACGCGTTTGGGAAGATTAATGCTGAGGTCATCCTTCAGCTGAACGTCATGAGCTCCACCAATTTCACCTCGTCCATCGCAGCGAGCTCTTCGCTGATATCCACGTCAACTCCAATTTCGCAGACGTCGTCGACGGCAACGGCAACGACGACGTCGACCTTTGAGTCCTCATCTTTGCTCTCTACGTCTTTGGCTCTCACCACGACAAGTGAGACTTCTTTGAGCGAAACGAGCGAAACTACTAGCAGCACCAGTCTGTCGTTCTCTTCTTCATTGGAAACATTGTCGATATCAACGTCTTCAACAATAGATGAAAGCAGCACTAGCAGCCAGATTCTCACTACAACAACTACGTCGACTCTTCCATCATTGGTTTCTACCACTTCAGAGGCCACGACGTCTTCTACTTCTTCGTCATCTCAGTCATTAACGATTTCATCTTCGCTGCCGTCCGCCACGTTGTCTTCTGCATTTTCAACTACAAGTTCTGCCGCCTCATCAAGTACCAGGCAGGGTACCACATCAAACACGGCTTCTAATACCCAACAGGACACTTCCATTGCGGTAATCAGCTCAAGCTCTACTGAGGCTTCATCTTCTAGTACTTCTGCAGCCACCAGCACAGCTAGTATAACCAGTACAGCTAGTATAACTAGTACAACTAGCACTAACATAGTTCAGACATCTAGCCTTGAAACCCTATCAAGTACTACGGACTCGTCTAACACTGTGGATGCTAGTACTACCAATCAATCACCTAGCTCCAGTGAGCCAACTTCCAGTTCTCCAATTAGCACGTCCCAAGATTCAACAACCTCTACACCGACTACCACATACTCTCCCGTCACGCTTACACATACAAGAACTCAAATCCTTCTTGTTACAAGTAGCGGGCGTACTGCCACGCGCACTTCTGTGACAGTACTCAGATATACCGTCACGCCCACTTTTGATACCCGAACAGCTACTGGTGTGCTAGCGACAGAGGCTATTTTTGGACCAACTGCCATTTCAACTTCGATTGTTTCCGGTGATACAGGTGGCAGCACCAGCACGGGAACCATTGTTGGCTCCGTCGTGGGGTCTGTAGCCGGCGTCGCGTTGATTGGATTGGTACTGCTACTCTTATTTACGCGAAAAAAAAAGAAGGAAAAGAGACAGCTCATGGATGATCCTATGAGAGATATGGAGGACATTGGTGAGGGTCCGGGATCGCTCGGAGGTTTAGGGGGCTACCTACATCCGAACACTAGTGTACCTTCCATCAGTGATCATCATGCACCAGTTTTGGCCACCACCCAAGACGGAGTGGTTGAAAGCGATTCACTTGATGGCTTTAACAGTTCAGGTAATAATGGAGGTTTCATGTCAAAGTTCATGTCAAAGTTTCAAGGCTCAGGTCCTGGAAAGCCTAATACGGGTCAGTCTCGAGGATTAAGCAGGTCGATTGGCGGGCCAGATGTTGCTCCTGCGGGTGCTGCTCTAAGCGTAGCTGACGCGTCACCTGGAAGACCAGCAATTGGGTCTCCGGATCCCAATGAAAATAATCCAAAGTCGTTTTATCGCGCCCCACGACGGCATGGTAGTGGAGCAAACAGCCAAGCAGCGTCTAGTACACATCCTCCTGACCAGTCGTTGCGGTCAGGTTCAGTTGCCGCTAGTAGTTATGGTGGGCTATCCACAACTCCATCCGTAGCTGCTTCTACGCAGCAACAGCACTTAGATAACGTATTTAGCGACCCTTATTACGAGCGAAGTGGTTCAGTAACAGAGACTGCGTCTAGCAGCGGATCAGGAGATGTGACAAAAAGACTTATACATCGAACATACTCACCGCAGGGCGCAACTATTCCAGCAGTGACTCAGCAAGAAGAGTTTGCTAATGCCAGTGGCAGTGGAATGCATGGTATACTGTCGGCCAGTGGAAGTTCCAACCAAGTGAGACCACTTCCCGGTCCACCTGCTAACTTTGGGCCTCCTGCTGGATATACGACTGTAGGTTCGAACACTTCACACAGTCGCGATTCTGCTGGCCGATGCAGTGATGTTGATGAAGAAGATGGGGGAAGAGGTCAAAGCGGAAGCAACAACCGGGCAAACCTAGTACAGTCTGGAGGAGCGGCCTCAAGGCAGTACAATGGAAACTACGGGCGGACGCGACCCACATCGTTGGGGGCTACGGACCCTTTACAATACCATGATCGGAAAAGAGAGTCGCATTTATCTAGGCGAACCGGGGATAGCCACAGTGAGGAAGACGATGAAGATTTCGGCTATGATGGCCAACCTCGTAATAACCAGAGTTTTTTTACAGAAAATTTGTAAAGAAATTTACCGTGTATATTATAGATTGAGAAATTTCTACATACAATGTTTCCATGGCTCATCTATACTATGGTATCTTGGAGTATGACTATCACAATATATGAAAAAAATGGCTGGGCTTTTTAAAAGTAATTATTGTTTGATAATTTGTGCTAATTCATTGTGAGTCTGCCCAATCTTCTACGGACTTTATATATTGACGGTATTACAGATGGCTAAGATCCACAATCCATGCAGGTCTCTTTTTTTTCTTCTTAAAAATTCCGGCAAAATAAGTTTGGGAATTGTGAAAGTACAACTGATACATTTAGTATAATAGTAAAGAGAGGAGGGGTGTTTAAATGTACAAAGATGTCTGTTATACAAACCATATATATATATATTAAAAAACTTCAAGTGTACTGACTGTATGGTCAATGCTATCTTTTTCTTCACTCATTATATTTCCTTTTTATGGACTTTATGGATAAGATGTTTCATGGTGTCAAAACACAAGCATTTTACAGTAAACAAAATATTTAAATAACATGTATTGAGAAACACTTTTCAAGCCGGCTTTTTACAAATATGAAACAAGATGATGGGATAAAAAATTAAGGGAAAAGGAAAAAAGTAAAATAAAAAAATACAATAAAATAAAAAAAATATATTCTAGATAAAGGAAATATACCAAAAGGCAACAAACAAGTTGGCCCTAGGTTTCTATAGATAATATGCAAAGGAAGTTTCAATAAATAAAACGGAAATTCTCAAGTGCCCATAGTTTACCATCGGTTGTTTTTCTTGTAGAAACTGCGTCCGTCTGGTTTTTTATATCGATGCTCACCAAGAGACATTGCAGGTAGGGCGCACTGTCCCTCCCCTATGTAGTAAGATAATTGCTTTGGTTCAACATCTTCAGTACGGCCAAGATGGAGTAGTCGGCCAACTTGTGGGAGCTCTTTACCAACTTCTGCGAGAGACTGCAAGCAACTTTGGCGCATTGAAAGTCGTCGAGCAAAGGCCACAAAGATATCTACTTGCGAAGCTTGGACCTTCTTGTTTTCGTCCACAGGTCGGCCACTGGGATTAGAATTTTCCAGCACATCTGCATATGCCTTGATATATGCTGCCTCTGCTCTGCTTGAATCTTTTGGAATTTTGCTAGCGAGGCTTCCAAATGCCGATTGAGACCTGTCGGAAATAGAGTGTTGGGATCGTTTGAGACCGCGTTTTTGTATGTCGCGGTCAATTCGCGTTCGGCATGTTCTGTCAATGGTCCCAACCGCGGCAGCAGCTAAAATATAACAATAGACAATCTCATTATCACTGAGGGCTACCATATCGCCGGCAAACAAATGCATGACCACAAACGCCATGTTGACTAGTAGTCGGACGTCACCCTTAGAAAGCAATAGGACCTTATTCCATGAGTGGTCAGCACGACTCACGAGATCGTTGAGCTCAAGTAGTCTGTCCAGCAGCTTGTACTCAGCATATGTCCCAAGAATGAGCATAATATCAGGGGTTGCAATCTCAACGTCTAAAATAGCCTTTTCCTGCTTGTAAGTCATGTTGAAGATTTCCACAATCTTGTATCTGTAATTGCGAAAGTTGATGATGGGTGTTTCGTTGAAGGGGACCCGCGAATCATATGAACAATTACTGTAGAGCCAGTCCATGTCCCTGCCGTCTTCAACGGCTTGGGTCAGTTTACTCATGAACTCTGGATTATCCATGGGTGCACAGGTCGTAGCAGATGAAGAAGATGGAAAGAAGGGAAGTAGTACAGTTAGGAGAAGATTTTAAAATAGGACAAATGCGCAGCAGGAGGTTGTCTGAATAACAAATTGTTTTACCTTCCTGCAGTTGAGAAGGAAGTAGGGAACGCTGAAAACCCAAACGAACACCACCTTGAAATGAGAGGATCAAGTAGAAGGAAAGAATGAATAATAAAAATGAAAATGAAAGCAATGCCCAATGTGTCGTGAGGATTCCAAGTTCTGTTAGGAAATTTCCGTCGCTTTTTTTTTTCTTCCTTTCTTTCTTTTCTGGAGGATCATTTCTTTTATCATAAACAGGAGACGACTATATTAGCATTTAGCGAGAATGGGCTTCGAAATGCAGATCCAAAGCGGAATGTAGAACTGGTTATAGGATGGCGAATAGGGTAGTGATCTAGACTAAATGCTATACCCTTACCCAACATTTATTGAAAAATTATCTCTCTTCCCATTCCACCAACATCCAAGTAAAGCCTCCAAGAAGATCTCTAACCCCGACGTTGGTACGGACTCGCGAGATGTTTTCTAGATGCTTACAGTCCAGTTTTCGGATGCTGGCCCGTGGTATGTATTTGTGACATTTGTTGCTTGGAAGAATGTGCAATGAAGTATAGGCTAACTCGTAACAGGCCCAAGCCCAGTTGTTTCTAGCATACCCTCACGCTTCATTCACATGTCTCCTTTCCTGAGAAATGAGAAACCTACTAGTGGCTCTATTTTTGGAGGCCTTACACAAAAAACTGGTCAAAACCGATTAGATACTATGGTGGATGCTACAGTACCAGAAGATAGTGCAAATCAGGAAACTGCCGTGGCTACTGAGGACTACACCAAGGTCGACTTTTCCAAGGACACCGACGTATTGGATTACAACTACCCGACTCCTGAAAAGGCATCTCAGATTCTGCTGTCCGACTTGAAGCAGCGGCTGTACGATCAGGCCATGTCGACACCTGGTGGTTACAGCAAGGACAAACCCATTGAACTGGATGGCAAGCGCTATTTCCTGAGTTTGACTAAACAAGAAATGGAGCTTTTGGAACCTTCTGTATATCTTCGTTCATATCGAATCAAGAGCACCCCAAAGAAGGGAACCGTATTCACTCGTCTGTTGCGCAACATGGATCTCAAAAAGGCCATTACTCAGTGCCATTTCAGTCCCAAGAAAATTTCTAGAGACGTGGAGGAGATGCTTCTTCGTGGTATGGAAGAAGCCAAGCGCCTTGAGCTGAACCCAGATGATCTCTACATTAGCCAGATCTGGGTTGGCAAGGAGCCCTACATTCAAAAGCGAGTACACTTCAAGGGTCGTGGACGTATGGGAATCATTGAGCACAAATATATTCATGTGCGAGTTATTCTTAAAACGAAGGAGTCCCGCGAAAAGTTTGAGCAGACCAAGAAGGACCGGATCCAAAACAGAAAAGTCTGGCAACAGCATCATAATGCTCCCATTCATGTCTACCGAGGATCTAGCCAGTACCAATGGTAAATATGCGAATTACATTGTGTGTTCTGTAAATAATAAATGCCAAAAATTGTATATTTAAATAATATATAAGATTATTCGTCGTCGTAGCCGGTCAATTGTTGTCTAGGACCAGCAGGCACTATTATTGTTAGGAGGAA
This sequence comes from Geotrichum macrosporum, assembly GCA_030463045.1. Lineage (NCBI taxonomy): Eukaryota > Fungi > Ascomycota > Dipodascomycetes > Dipodascales > Dipodascaceae > Geotrichum > Geotrichum macrosporum. The sequence continues at coordinate 18,331 of JAKVQY010000177.1, forward strand.
GTTATTTGCATTCCGAATAACTTACATGGGTAGGTCAAAGGCACAGGAGGAGCATCTGGAAACAAGAACTTGCGACGCAGAGGAGTGCCAACAAGGGCGAGGACAGGTCCTGCAACGCCAATCACCACGGAGTAGAAAAGGTGAGGTTTCTCATGCGAACAGTATCGCAGGTACTTTAAAATTGTTAGAATCATATAAAATTTCCCTCCAGTGAACACATACGCGAATAGGTTGGGCCCAAAAGTCTGGTCTAGTCGTCATTTTTGTAATGTTGAAGAAGAGTTGAATGGCAGTGAAAAAAAAAAAAATCTAGTTACATGGGGAGGTTGGGGTTTTTGCATCTCGTCTGATTGGCTAAATTAATTCCCACGACGAGAATGCTGAAAGGGCCCTGGATATGGTTTTAAAGGGACTCTGGTGATCCTTGTAATGAGACTTTGAGTAGTAATAAAGAAGAGCGCGTTCATTTTGGTCGTCAGTACGACTTCGAGGTGTGTGAAAATTCGCCCCTCCAGCATGCCACCAAGTATCAAAAGCCCACCAAACTCATTCTGAAGACCACCAAGCGTTTACATGTTCTTTATCGCCGCTGATTGACGTTTTCGAGATGTTCTGGCTGTTTTACCACTTTTCCATTACTCTACTTTGTATATCGTTTCTGCATTAACTGCCGCTTAATAAATTTCTGTTACTCCCACCTCTCTCGACTCTCACCAAACAAAAAATACATGGACGTCATTAAAATTGCACGAGTAAGTAGGCTATAGGGAATGGTAATTTACTAATTGGCTTAGGTGCCCGATGTCACTTGTATTCGGCTAGGCGTGTCTACAAAGGGGACCCTTCATCTCACTACTCACCACTTTATCTTTCGCGAAGCCGAGACAAGGCGAGAAACGTGGATATGTTATCCTATGATTGCTCATGTGGAGCGCCGGCACTTTTCCAGCTCTTCCACTACTATTGCGAGCAGTAGCTTGCGCATTAGATGCAAGGACTTTACGTTTCTATCGCTCAATTTCGTCTCTGATCAGAATTGCAAGGACGCTTTTGATAGTATGATAAAGTTGACTTGCGTTCCTTCAATTACAAAGTTATATGCTTTCATGTACAAGCCTGGATCTCCGGAGAGGCAGCAGACCAACGGGTGGGCTATTTACGACCCGTTAAAAGAGTTTGAGCGAATGGGCACATTCACGTCGTCAAAAAGCTGGCGGGTTACAAACATCAATGCGGACTATTCCTTTTCGCCGACATACCCGGCATTTTTGGTAGTTCCTTCACAAATTTCAGATACAGTATTGAGCTATGGTTCCAAGTTTCGATCCAAGTTGAGGATTCCTGCTCTCAGCTACTTTCATGAGTTTAATGGCTGCACCATTACTCGCTGTGCACAGCCTATGGTTGGCCTTAAGCAGAGTCGTTCTGCTCAGGACGAGAAAGTTGTTTCTGCAATTTTTGCATCTACACAAACTCCAGGCGCCATTGGAGCATCTTCTCAAGAAAACCTGATTGTCGATGCGCGGCCTACTACCAACGCTATGGCACAAACAGCACTAGGCGCGGGAACGGAAAATATGGAAAACTACAAAGGAGCTCGCAAGGTTTATTTGGGCATTGACAACATCCACGTTATGCGCGAGTCGCTCAATAAAGTCAATGAGGCTCTCCGAGATGGAGATATTTCGTCTCTAAGTCCTAATCGCGAAATTTTATACAAGTCCAATTGGCTGCGATATGCGTCAATCATTCTTGATGGTGCTACGCTGATTGCTAAACAGGTGCACTTCAATTTTGCTCATGTCTTGGTCCATTGCTCGGATGGTTGGGATCGAACAGCTCAACTGTCTAGTTTGGCGCAAATATTTTTAGACCCTTACTTTCGCACACTTGATGGATTCATCATACTTGTTGAAAAGGAGTGGCTGTCCTTTGGATACCGGTTTGCAGAGCGGTCTGGGCATCTCAATAGTGAGAAGCATTTTGTCCAGCGGGGTGGTAGTGAAAACAACCAAGGTGTATCAGACGTGTTTAACAATGTCAGCAGCCGTCTCGTCAAGCAGTCTCATGTCAAATACACATCTCCGGTGTTTCACCAGTTTCTTGACTGTGTTTACCAACTGTTGAGACAGTTCCCGGACCGCTTTGAGTATAATGAACGGTTTTTGCGGCGACTGCTTTATCACACGTACAGTTGCCAGTATGGCACGTTTCTTTTCAATAACGAGTATGAACGGAAACAGGCCCAGGTGGGCAAGAGCACACGCAGTGTGTGGGACTACTTTCTGGCGCGGCGGGAGCAATTCGTAGTCGGTATTGACTCTGGCTACAGCAAGGAGCGTGAGGCAAGTCTTAGTGCTGCCGAAGACCGGATCTTGATTCCAGGCACGGGCAATTTGAAATGGTGGCCAGAGCTGTTTGGACGTACAGAAATGGAGATGAACCGGGTGGAGCGTAAACATTTTGAACCACCAGCAGTAGGTAGTCCAATGGGTAGTCCCGCTGTATCGTCGCCCATTGTGTCTTCTACTGGATCTCCTGTTAAGCAGCCAACGCAGCTTGCTCAAGACTTGAGCTACACTGAATTGGGCGATAACGATGACAATCCATATCGGTCAGACGTGAAAATCAAGCTGACATCTGAATTTCCACAGCCACATATTCAACCTCACATCTCATACATAAAGGCCGAGGAAGTTTACGATTCTGTTACTAATGACGAGCCCAAAGAAGAAACGGATTCTCATAACAGCGAGGAAGGTATCCAGGATTTGCCGCAAAAGCCCAACGTGCCTGAAATTCTTGACGCAAGGGTGTATGCCAGTTTCAATGCCTTGACCCTGGATCCGGACTCTGTCAAGAGTAAATCATCTAAAGGGTTTTTTTAAAACAAGCATTTTTGAAATTAAATATATAAAATACAAGGATGTTTTTCAATTGAACTTTCCATAAGGCTGTAGTCAAGAACTGAATAGTTCCACCTCTTTGAAATAAATTTCACACCTGTCACTCTCTAGGGCATAACGAGGCCTGCAAGAGTAAAATCGGTAGGGATCGAGACATCCATGAATACAGCATTGCCTGCCCAAAATAAGACCTATAATGCTAGAAGGTTTCAAAAGTGTTTCTCTCCATGCTTTTAACTACGAAAATACAACATTTTCAACATTCGTGAACGGAGGGGAGGGAATGATATGGGTAAAATTTGCCTTTTGTATTATTATGTTTAGGTTATATATTTGGGTATAAGCATGAACAAAATAATACCTTTCTTCTCGAATTAAATACAACAATATGCATTTCCGCATGTCGCAATGAACTTACTCCTCCACAATTAAAGCTTGAAAAGGTGACCAAGTCCACATATTGCAGTGGTAGTTTTTGGCAAATAGCAATGTAGGACTCTGACGGGTCCAAAGGGTCCGAACCTAAGGATAAGAAAAAAAAAAAATGCAAGCTAGTTTGATGCGTGAAGCCTTGGAATTAGCATAATCACTGCTATTTTACTTCTTTTATGGAATATTTTAATGATATTATCTACTTTTTTTTTTTTTTAAATTTTGTGGACCATTTTCAAGCATTCGTAAATTATTTTTAGTATGCTTTAAAAAACAAGTATATTATTTTAGACAAATAAATTCTACACAAAAACACGCTAGTTTGTTTCGGTTTGAGTATTACAACATGGTATAAATCCTGTTTTGAAACTTGAAGCCCCCCTCCCGGACAATTCATGAATAGGTGGTCTCGTCTATGAACTTTGAACTTGGTGTTACAGCGTTTCATACAGTTTTATAGCTTTGAGTAGTACTAATCCGTAAGCTAGTCTGTATTTGCTCGATTTTGAAGCTTCTCAATAACAATGCCATTCTGTTCCACGCCTGAAACTATTCCAACAGCTTGGCGTTAAAAGGCCAGTTCAGGGTCCGGTAAGCTACTCTATAATCGACCTAGTTCTTACAATTCCAGAAAAGTGATTTCAGAGAGAGAGAGAAAAAAAAAAAAAAAAAAAAAAAAAAAAAAAAAAAAAAAAAAAAAAAAAAAAAAAAAAAAAAATTATAACCAAATAAAATTTATATTCTTCTATATTACACA
>JAKVQY010000178.1:0-22405 GCA_030463045.1 Geotrichum macrosporum
TTGTTTGTTGTTTATTCTATTTTTTGATTTTGCTTCCTGTTTAGTTTTTTATTCTTTTCTTGAAAATTTAGAATTTTTGTATGTGTCTGAGTATTTTTATTTTTTTTTTTTTTTTTTTTTGCCCTCAAAGCAGTTCAATCTCATCATGTCTTAGACTTGATATTTAAAAGCTTTAAATTTCGTCAGTAAACAGAATTTTTTTGTATATAATTCTGCCCATCCATAAATTATTCCAGCATTCCTCCGAACTTGTGATAAAAAATAAAATAAAATAAAATTAAACCGAGTCAACGTAATTAACTTGGTGCTTTATCTCGTGTGCGTTTGTCGTAGTTGTATGTATCCGAGTAGTAGATGTTTCAATTATAAAAATGGAGGAGGAAGGAAAAGGTAATTACTCGCGTTTGTCAGAGGCCTCAGAATCGGGAGAGTTGGTTCGAGGAAGCAAAGGTTTGTCAGCCGAAGTATTGCTAGAAGGGTCTGGCTTTGCGTACAAATAAGTTGCAAAGATAACAATTGAAGCGCCCAAGATGAAGTTGACAGTGACGACAAAATCGAAAAAGTAGACACTGGCTACAAAAGACACCAGAATGGAAATGGAAGTCGCGAAGTTCTTTGCAATGTTGTCAGCAAACTTTACACACAAAGCAACGACAATACCGCCAAAGGCTTGCAAAAAAATGGCAGCCCATACAACACCGTTATATCCGTGGAAAAAGCCGTACTCTCTTATCTTATCTCCATCCTTTAGAACGACTCCAAGGAAAAAAGCAGGAAATAATGAATAAAAACTCAACTGAACATTGCGTACCCATAGGGAAGCACTGGATCCTTTTAGAACCTTTTCAAAGTACACACCTGCAAGACCTGAAAGCATGCAAGCCACAATAACAGCAACAAGACCCAATTGTGAGTTCATCTCTTCGTCCGCAGCTCCTGAAGACCTAACCAATAATCGTCGAACACCCGAGCTGGGATTTTCACTGGAAGAAGAAATTCCTGTAACGTAATACGAAGCGGACGAAATAAAATCATTGAACGCCTCCGGAGTAACTTGAACCATGGCAATGCCTGAAGTGAGTAGTACAAGAGAGATCCACTGGTATCGCGACAGCGAACGTCTTAGCATAGTGACTGAAAAAAACGCGGTTGTGAGGATCTTAAGCTGGTACGTTACTTGGAACGTGGCTGCATCAAGGTTCGACACAGCTGTGTACTGTAGCGAGTTTTGCAGGGTGTATAGCAGAGCAGGAATAGCAAGCTTCCACGAGTCGCCAGAAAATACTTCCTTCCAAGTGTTCTTTAAACCATCTTGCTTGACGGCAATGAACAGACAAAACAGGAATTTGATAATTTCGTTGAGTAGCACAGCAGTCGAGGAAAAGTATCTTGAATCTGCATCGTACCCTGGCATGATACGAGAATAGTGCATGACCTACATATGTTAGCCATATGCTAGAACATATTAAATAGTGGGTTTTCTCTTTGCGCTCCAACTTACAAGGATTAACGACGAATTTTGAAGCATCAGCTAAATAGACAAATGAACGTTAGAAATGATACTTTAATCAGGGGCTGAGGACCTACGGTAAATAGAGAAACCAGCTTCAAAGGCACCCCAAACAGGGTTGGCCCTGCAGAATCTGAATTTACGCCCATTATATTTCGATTTTTAGAGAAGAGGGCCTGAAACGAAGGATGAAAGGAGCGATGGAGGTTGAGTAAAGAGGAAGAGGAAAGAAAGGAAACAGTTGTCAACTTTTTTTAATTTTTTTTTTCTCGGCAGTTGGGAATTTGTATGTGACAACAAGCCCTACCCTTTATGTTACTATGGTGAGAAACAGAATCTGGACGAAGAAAATACCTAAAGAAAGTTCAAATAAGGATATGGAACAAAGAGCAGCAGGGTGTGCAGCTGACCATTCCTTTTCTTATTTATTTTTGGCGAAGGTTGTCGCAGGTGCGTGCTCCTGGAAGATTGAACCGTTTCAGAAAGTCGTTTGTCTTGAAAATTTTCAGCCGTAATCTCTTTTAACGCTAATGCGCTAGCGATCCGAACCCGCTTGACAAACATTACCAAAGCTCACCTGTGAAATGGATGCAGAGGCTATTTAATTCACTGGCATCTTGGATTGTCGTCTTCTGAGGTGCTGATGTCGCGCGAAAATGTCCAAAACCAGCTTGTCTCATAAATAAATTACGTCACGTGACTTTTGGTTACTACAAAACATTTTCAGAGTTCAGCATTCTTGCAAGATCGCTTTTTGAAATCTTTTCGCTTTGATCGGTCTTCTTTCAACGCTCTTTAGCATCATCAACATGGCCGTAATGCGAATGTCCCGCCTGGCGTCGACGTCTTCTCGCGAAGTGCCTCAATACTCCCAGGTCTCAGCTGAGGCCTTGCTGGCACGCTTTTTTCAGCTCTGCCAACTGCTTTCTCTGCTTTCCATCACAGGATCCGTTTTCCTCGGGCTTTTTTTAAACGTATCCTGGCTCTGGATCACTCCTACTATTCTCTTGAGATCTATTCCTATTTTTCTTGGTCTTGTGATTGTTACTCTATACCGCAAGGTCAATATTCATTGTATGTTGCTTCACTTACTCGTTATACATTTAGCTGACTGCCGTAGTAAATCACCTGCCGTACCCCAGTATCTTTGCCGAGCTATGGGCTCGCTTTCTAACCAGAAAGTTCCTTGTTACAATTGCTGTCTACTCTCTATCTTCTTTCTTGTTTTTTTTTTCCTATAAGTTTCAAATGTCAGATATTGGGATTACTACGCCGAACAAAACCGCTTACAGCTTACCGAAACTCAATGAACGAATCTTGTACATTAATTTATTTGCCTTCTTGCTAGCTCTCGTGGCTGCCGTCTTCCACATTGCCTTTGATGTGGACCGGCTAGTCTTTTCGTTTGAAAATGCTACGTTGAGTGCACAAACTAGAATTGTCTCACAAATTCCTGATTTGGCCAGGAAATCTCTTCTCATCTCAGCTGCTCTTACTCTTCTTTGCCCTTTTGTTTATCTTATTCTTCGCAGCCATATTTGGGCTCTGTGCTTGCCAATTGCTCGCCGCTTCTTCTCACTTCACCATACCGATATTTACTCCGGCTTTCCTGTTAGTTTTGGAATGCTGATTAACACGTTTTTGGCATCTTACTTGCTGTGGTTTGGTTGGATGTTTGCCAATATGGCTTTTGGTATTTACATGACATTAGGCCCATCACATCGTGGCGAACTTATTAGCTCCAAGTCTGCAGACAAAAATGGTACTCTAGTGACTGGTTTGCAGTCCAAGAAAAAGCAACTCATTCGCATGCTGGCATTCCAGGAACTAGCGTACATTGCTTTCAATAAGCGTGACCGGCGTATCAGTATTTTTGCTGATATTGATCGCAAAACAACTATTTGGACCCAAGTTAAATATGAATGTCTTAGTCTTCTGGATGATATTATTGTCCCGCTGGAAAAGAAAAGCAAAAAGCCTAAAGAAGAGATTGCAAAACCTCCAACTCAAAAGCAAGATGACTCCATTAACATCTTAACTCCCGGCATTATTCCTATCAAGGATACAAACGTATTTGCAACTAAGACACAGCCATCCAATATCATGGATGGGTTGCAAGACAAAAATGCGAAAACGTCGCAGGAAGTCATTGGTATTGTTGAGCAGCTCAGATCACAGACCAAGTCTAGTTTCAAAAACTATTCCGTTCATTTACAAGCGTTCCTGGAGTCTGACCTGGGGACTCCCTTGCGGTTTACTGCTGCTCGTCGCGCTAACAAAGTAATTCCTAATCCCATACTGACTTCCACTGGTGTACTGGCTCTTGCCACTCTAGTTTGCAAGTCAATAGATGAGGATCAATATGGAACTGTGCAAAAGGATATTCCCGAAATTTTGCAAAAGCTGGGACAAGCGAGCAAAGCTCTGACCGGATTCTTGGAGAACCCTCCCGTTCACTGGTCCAATGCGCATGAGATGAAACGAACAGAGCAGCCAAAGGGTTTGGACGATGTTAGAAATGTTTTGGAAGCTGTAGACTCCTCGTTTGACCAGATTGTTACTGGATTTTACAATTACTTGGCGTCTCTAAATTTATCAACAGAAGTTATTGAATTGATAAATGAGCGGATAATTGATTAGGAAAATGAAAATTCTTTATTCACGTTATTTAGAATCAAATGTACTTGTACGGATTAAGGATGCCATTCTAATATTGTTAGTCAAATTTCGTAGTCTCAATACATTTTCATGTCCACACTTACCGGATCATAGTGCTGCTTGGTGCTTTTCATAATTTCAATCAAAATTGGGTCCTTGCTGTACTGAATATAATTCTTCTTTGCAAAGCCAAGTCCATGTTCAGCCGAAATCGAACCTTTAACCTTTTCAATCCACTGATAAACAAAAGGTTCTAGCACATTTTCAACACGCTTATCGTAATAACGGACAGGAACGTTCAAGTGCAAATTACCATCACCAATGTGCCCATATCCAGACGTTGCAATAACAGGGAATTCCTCAGTTTCGCCGACCAAACCGGCGCTAACCAGACGTTCGTTCACATCTCCTACAATGTCATATAGCCTACTCAATGGAATCGAGACGTCATACTTGTAAACACCGCCACCCTTTCCTAGAGCTTCAGGAACAAGTTCACGCCATTGCCACAAGTTAGCAACTTCCCCGGTATCCTGAGCAACCACACCATCTATGACGAGTTCTTCTGTCATGGCACTTTCTAAAAACGATTCGAGTTTCTAAAAGACAATTAGCAAAAGAATGTAAAATACATGGCATATACCCACCTGATCGTCATGTTCTTTGTTGGATCCGCTAGTTTCAATCAGAACGTAGAAGGAATACTTTTCGCTTAGCGGGCGAATAAGATCAGTATGTTCCTCTACAATATTTTGCGAAATAATATCCATGCACTCAAAAGCAGACAGAATTTCGGAAAGCTCTTTCTTAGCTTTTGCAAATGTCTTCTGAACTTGATCGTATGATTCAAGACCCAAGAACGCAACGTTTATAGCGGTAGAGCGTGGAGGGCACAGAATTGAGATTCCAGTAATTACGCCCAAAGTGCCTTCGGAGCCAATAAATAGCTGTTTGAGATCGTATCCAGTGTTGTCCTTACGAAGAATGCTCAAGTTGTTGACAATAGTGCCGTCGGCTAAGACAGCTTCAATACCGAGAACTGATCCGTGCAAAGACCCATAACGGAGCAGACGCAGGCCACCCGCGTTTGTAGCTACTACACCACCTACATGGCATGAACCTTTGGCTCCTAGATCGAGTGGAAAAATGTATCCATTATCTGCCAAGTATTTGTCAGCGTTTTCTAGAATAACACCGGCGTCTGCTATCAAAATTCCAGAAACTGGGTCAAATGACCGGATTTGATTCATGTTGGACAGAGAAAGCACGATTTCGTCAAATATTGGAATAGAACCGCCCACTAGGCCTGTGTTTCCACCCTGAGGGACAACTGCCAAGCGTCGTTCGTTGCAATGCTTCAAAATAGAACTCACTTGCTCAGCAGTCTTGGGCTTAAGTACTAGCTGTGATCGGCCACGGTATTTGCGCATCCAATCCTCGTTGTGGAAAATTAAATCTTCGGCATCCTGAACTACTGATGTAGGCGTCAAAATGGATTTGAAGAATTCAACATCTCCTGCGGTAAGCTGAGAACTAGTTAGAGTAGAGTCTTACAAGCGCATTCAATATTCTAATAGTACTTACTGATGCAAAGTTACCTCGTTTCACATCAGGATAGTTCTCAGAAGTGAGCTTCACCTCACTGGTAGTAGAGTAGCGCGCGCGACCGAGTGGTTGGCTAGATTTAAAAAACGTCTTTCCTCGAGTATTAAACTTAGGTACATAACTGCTCAGAGTAGCAGGAGCTACCCTATTGCGACCCACTCGCAATGTAGGTGCTAGGGTTCTTGCAAATGACTTCATGTTCAGCCTGGTTGGAATAGGAGTGGGAAATGGCATGAAAAAAAAAGTAGTTTTGCGTTGTGAGATCTAATTTGTTCCGATTTCAATTTTCTGGGAATGAGTCTTGTCACTCGGGTACAGTTTGCCTTTTTTTTTGTTGTTACCTATTTGTTTATATATTTTTCGTACTTGCATTTAAAGAACTCCAATACAATAAGAGAACATACCAAGTCATTCACGTCCTTGGCAATCCCTATTTGCGCTTAAATATTCGTTTTGTGGAATCCTTAAAGTCCTTGAACTTCCTAGAAATTTTTTGACCAGTACTACTGAATTTTTGCCGCCGTCCACTACCGCCCATACCTCGTCCTTGGTCGGAGTAGTCATCATATTGATCATATCTGCTATTACTTCGTCTTCCAGAGCCATAGCCGTTTGAATTAGATTCGCAACCGTTCCTTCTTTTGTTTCTGTAATTGTTGTTATTGTAGCTGTTGTCTTGCGATCTTTGATAGTTTCGCTTGTATCCACTTGAATATCGGTCGTAGTCGTCGTTATAATCTTGGGAGTAGTAATTGTCTTCGTACATGTTATTTCTTCTGTTGTTCCTGCTTTTTTCTTGATGCTTCCTTAAGTTGGAATCATACTTAGTCCGATGCTTGCCTGCTAAACTCTTTCCATTAAATGACGAAGGATCAATATAGCGCAACTGAAGTTGGCGAGGCTCCTCACAATCGTCTCCATAATGCCCATCGTCTCCACAATTGTAACATGATATCTTTTCTGGATAGTTTGTAGATGCCTTTCGAGAAACTAGGTAGTTTCTCCATATTTGAGGACATGTCTCTTCTGTATGACTACGCAATTTACACCGATGACAATATATCGGTTGTGCCTTTTCTTTGCAATCCACTCTTAAATGTCCAATTTGCCCACATCGCGAGCACCTTTTAGATTTTGGACAGTTGCGGGAAATATGATCATTCTTGTCGCCGCAGGATTCGCACTGTCAAAGTTAGTGAGGAAACTTCAGCCATCTGTAATAAACACTCACAATAACAACTGAACACTTAGCTGCCATGTGCCCCCTCTGTCCACACTTCTTGCAGATAGGGAGCACCTTTTCTTCTATAGTGCCAAAATATCTGCCCTCACCCCGCTGCGATCTTTTGTTAGCCCTGCGCGACAAAACATGCTTATGTGCATACCATTTCAACTAAGCCCTCGTTCGTATCGTCGATATCCTCGAAATTGACAGACTTCCCCTGAGGAGGAGGGGAGCCTTCCACTGGGGCTGTAGCAACTCTATGAACCTCAACTAGAGACTCTTCATCTTCGTTTTCACTCTGGCTCTTGTCGCTAGGATCAAACTCATCTATCGAGTATATCGAACTAAAAAGAGTCAGTCAATATCAGTACAGTTTAAAGATAGAACAAAGTACTCACGGAGCATATGGCTTAACAAATACGATGTCTTCTTTTAGAGAAGTTTCACTCATATTTATATAAGGAGCTTCTGGTAATTGTCTCGTCCCTCTCTATATTTCTGGGGATTGCTGAAATGAAAAAAGTTACAGTTTTTCCACTTTTCCACTCACGTGATATTATTGTACTGTCCATTTCCGGTCATCGAGGAAGGAGATATCACAACAAACAGATTGGGTGGTACCAGAAGGTGCTCATACAGACAGGCAGAAGTGCAGGGATTGTGAGAAGCCAATTCATTTGAAGCATGAAGATTTGTGCTGCATTGAGGCTAAAGGAGATAAGGGCCGTAGGTGTCACGCCACAACAACCGAAACATGTTGGGCAACACTATTAGAAGCTCGCGTGTTGTAGTATCAGTAGAAGTTCGCGTGGGTAGCAAAGCCGATGAAGCCAACCAGATGCGTACTAAATTCTCTACCGACTTGGGATAGAGAATCAATCACTATAATGTTTCTGTTTGTGCTCTTTGTGCACCCAATTGCCAAGCGGTGGTACAAGAACGAAATCACGATAGGTGCAACACAAAGAAAGCAAAGTATTTGTTCCTTGAAGAAAGGATTTATCCCTTGGTACTTTCACCCCGTGGGTTGTTTTAAAAGCAGTCGGAGAAAGTGACATGTTGAAATTATTGGGAGATAGAGAAGACATGTTTGCCAGAAGGCTTTCGATCCATCTTCCCAGGTTCAGGCTTGATGAACATTATCAAAAAGACAAAAAAGAAGCCTTTAAAAAAATGACTGACAAATGGAAAGAAAAGATGAAATATGAACATATGATACATAGTTTGTGTTTCAAAAATGAAGTAGAGAATAAATCTTATGAATATTGAGCAGCTATCGTGACTTACAGACTATATTTGCTAGATGTTGAATTTGAAAAAATATTATTACATTATATAGAACAAGTTTACAAAGTTCAAAAGCTTTGCTACAACTTACATTAAAGAAAGGAAAACGCCATTAGAGATGAGTATGTACAAACATTTTTGAATAAAAGAAGATGACAAGAAAACATGAATAACTCAAAATTAAATTTACTGCGTACCCTGTGTGACGCCAGTAGTATTGATGACTACCGATTTGCTCGTGAATCCCACAAACAGCCTGGTACTATCCGCATTCCACGAAATAGAATTAATCTGTTCGTTCAATAACCGTTTTGTACTAGCCGTTCCGCTTTCACCAGAATCTTCCAATTTTGCTAGTTCGTAATTATCTTCACTGTTCTCAGTAGTTAATTCAAATCTGGCAACAGCGTGGACTGCTCCAATAAGGCCTGTAAGCTTTCTGGTAGGGTCCTGCAAGGCAAGAATGGCTGATTGTTCAACATCCTTAATGCCTGAGATATTCCACACGAGCAAGACGCCATCCAGACCCCCCGAGGCAATAAACTTGCCATCTGCACTAACTTCGCAGGTAAAAATTGGAGCTTCATGCAATGACAAAACGGCAAGGCAAACACCTTTATTAGGGTCCCACACTCGCAACGTCCCATCGAGAGATGCTGATGCTAGTCTGGCTCCTCCAAAGGCTGCAGGATCTAGAGCAGAAATTATTCCAGTTGAAGGTAACCATCTCGTACAAACAACAGGTCCCAGATGACCGGTCAACGTCATTACTGAAGTTGCAGCTTTACCATGCCATATTCGAATAGTGTGGTCATCCGAACCAGATGCCAGAAGTTGTGTTTTGGGGTCAAATTGAAGTGTGTTAATACCCTGAGTGTGTCCCCTAAACCTCAATAGTGGACCCCGTTCGCTTATTTTATAAATCATGATGGACGCGTTATCTCCAGTAGTTGCATAAGTCAAAGAATCAATCCAATCTGCATCTGTTCCAAGAGAAACTGTTCCCCCCAGATGACTTCCCGACGCCTCACCATTTACCTGTAAGCTTCCTTCCTCATATTTTAGAGTGTTGTTGTTTATGTGTTGGAAAGTTTGACGAATGTCCCCGCTGTAAGCATCCCAGATAACTACAGTATTTGTGCAGTCCACAGACATGATCAGTGTGTTGGGCTTATTCCATCGGATTACAAGTACTGGAGCTCTGTGAAGAGGAAGTAAATGTCGCAGCTTCCCCTCTGCTGTCCACAGGCGCATCTGGCCATCAAATGTTGCTGTGACTAACATTGTACCGACAGAATTCCACGAAACTGTTGTAACGTTCTTGTCAAAAGGATCTTCAACCGGAGAGTGCTGCAATCCTATTGATGAAGTTGGCTGAACGTTCTCTGATGCATTTGGTGGAAAAGTTAGAATAGTTGCCATGAGGTCTGATGAAGTAATAGCCAAAGTGAAAGGAGCAACAGGAGACCACTCAGAAGCTTCTACTGGACTTCCCTCATAAAGTCGAGAAAGGTTGACGAGGGGGCTTGGTGTTTCGAGTAGTTGCACATCTATTACTGCATCCACTGTATTGGGGCGTGACTGTGTCGATATTTGTGAGCTTTCCATACTCAAAGGTCTATTTTTCTCCGAAATGTCTACATCCATTTTATCTTCCCTTTCCGGGTCTTTTCGTTTCTCCTCTTCTGCAGTGAGTATTTCAGTAGTATTTTTTGATTGAGACGTCACAGGCTGCATTACTTTCGCCAATTCAGATTGAGAAGGAGACTTCGCATTACCGTCAGAATGATTATCTGATAGTCCGTCTTGTTCCTTGTGGTTTTCCGACAAAATTTTCCTATTTGAATTCCCTTCTTCCTGTCCGTCTATATGAATAGCGCCAAATAGGGTATAAGGCTTTTCATCTTTAACTATTTCCCCATCCTATACTCAACGTTAGAAAGCTCAGCTCGAGGTTTACAGCACACAACTACTATACCTCTTTTATAGAAGCTTCAATCTCCATATATTGGATCCCCTTTTGGACAATGCTCACGAGGGCCCCTATTGATATATGCTGAGCAAATTGGTCATCAAGTAAATGTGCGCGAGTCTCTTTCTGTAGAGCGAATGTTGATAGTTCATGGCCTATGTGACGTAGTTAGTACATAGAGTATTACAGAACGTCAGAAAAACAAACCTGACTCTTGTAAATACCTCCAAATAAGGTAGTTGAGCTCATCGCTGGTTACCGACATGGCTAAACTTCGAGCTTGTCGACACAGGACGCGTTTAAAGGTAAAATTTCACTCAAAGCAAATTTCATTAAACAACAGTAGAGGTATATAATTGTTGCCCTTGGCTATTATTGTAAGCGCAGCCTGTGGGAATGGCAGTCTATTTTTTAACAAATGTTGATGAAAAGAAAAGCTTAAAGGGTTGGAGTTGTGAGGTAAAAATAAATATACTGAGTAAGGCTGGAGTAAGCGTAGGCAAGGTGACTGACTCAGCTCCAAAGTTCCTACTTCGTTTCCACCTCTTCAATTCTACTCATATTCAGACTAAACACTTATAGGCATATCTAGGGCAACACTTATAATGGCAGAACCTCCTCAGGAATCGTTACGGAAACATAGGCAGAATGTAGCACCTCAGAATGGGACGCAAGCGCTTAGCTCAAAGAAAAGCTATGGGAATCTTATGATTCCAGATGCCCCAGATCTCCTACCAGTGGCACAAAAAGATAAAGACAAAGTAAGTGAACAACTGCCTGTGTCTATCTGGGGTACTAACGCTCAATTAGGTTGGTGATCTTGTGAAACGACGCCTTTCTTCTAGAGTGCCCATGCAATTTTCTGGAGCCGTAAATGCACCTGCATTGCCCAAGAATGCGAGTACTATGATATCAGAAGCGACAGATTCCCCATTTAACGTTCCACCACTACCACAAGGAAGGCATGAAAATCGTTCCGTACCCAGCTTGGCAAGGCCCCTTAGGGGTCCTGACTCCGAAAGCTTTGATCAGGTTACAGTTCGTCAACCTAATGAGAGCCTTATGAATCGTCAAGGAGGGGCCGAGGAGCAAATGCTTCAGTCTCCTAACTTCAATGCAAAGGCTTTTATCTCAAAAAGTCTCTCCGGAGCTACAGATTTCGAAATTTCGCAATTTTCAGACAAACTTATTGGCCTACAAGAGAAAGTGGTCTTGGATAGGAAGGATATGATTTATGGCAATTACAAAACATTTTTAACTGTTGGAACACAAATTGGCGTTTTAGGCACTGAACTTCACTTTCTTCGCAAACTTGTTAACGACTTTCACGTTGCTACTACTGCAATTAAAGAGGATGCCGAGCAGTATTTGGCGACTGCAGATCAAGGCCGACTATCTGGCCCAGTAGACCCTAACACTACTTCGCGTCATTCCTCGAGCCCTTCAAACTTACTATTTCCAGGCCGGGGATTGCAAGTTCCCAATCGGCAGAATAATAGGAATAGTGTACTCATGCTTGAAAACATGTGGGCACAAGACCTTACAAAACTTTTTAAATCGGTAGAAGGCGCACAGAAATATTTACCAGCCACGCCCGGGCGACATGTTTTGCTTGAAAGTGCCGGGTGGTATCAACTACATGCTGCGACGTGGAAACCACTGCAACCAATTCATGTTTTAGTTTTAAGTGACCATTTACTTGTGGCAACGAAAAAAAGGCATCGAAATGACCCCTCATTGAATGTACAATCGACCCAAAATTTAGTGGCTGACATGTGTTGGGCTCTTTCTGAGATTCAGATAGAGGATCTTAGTGTCGCTGGACTTGAAGTTGACTCTAGGAACCGCAGAATCCCTATCAATCGATCTCAAAGTCCCGGAAACCGCTTAAATGGATTTATGGTAATATCAGGAAATTCTTCTTATGTTTATAAGACAGAGAGTTCCGATGCACTTAGCAAAGTTATTTCTGCTTATCGACGAGCAATCCGTGAATTTAAGAAAGCCCCTAATAACAATCGAAATTCACGAAATGCAGAATTAATAAAACCTGAAAATTATGCACATGGTCATTCACGTCACATATCTGTCGATATTTCCGAACGAGCCAGAAATCTTCGCGAAATTGACGACTTAATCAACGATTTGGATGTAAAAATTGCACACAGGAAATTTAATGAAGCTGTTAAAACTATTCAGCGTAGCGTGGCAGAACTGGGAGAAGTTCAAAATATGCCCGCGCATGTAATTGCTGCTGCTCAAACCCACCCCGCCACACTGGCAGTTGGCGGGACATTCAGTATTCCATCTTCTAAACCTCAAAAGGGACCTACGCAAGGTTCCGTCATTTTATCAACCATTAACACCAATGAGCTGACTGGTGTTGACATTAAAGTTCTGCGATCCCAAATTCTTAAGGTCAAGATTGATCAACGAACGAAAGAAGTTACAGATATTTTACTTGCCGACATAGCTCAAGACTTTTTGGGACCTAGTCAAATGCAAAACCATATTAAACTTCTTATCCAACTTGGCCAACCTGAAGCTGTAAAGAAAGCTTTTCTTGGAAGTCGACGACAGCTAATCAGCAAACGTATTAAAAAGGTTGAATTTAAGGGCGATATCCCTGCTTATATCGCGCAACTTGCTATAATCCACTTCAGAATGATTCGAACCACGGTGGAAATTTACCAAGCTTGCTATCCTATGAAAGAGTATTCGAGCAGTATTGTTGAATGGGCGAAGGCCGAAGTTGAGGATTTTGTTGTCACATTTGCGAGACAACTTTACAACATTGAGCCAAAGTCTGAAATTTATGTTCAGTGTGCTAGTATCACCCGCGAACAGTCAACTCAATTAAAGGAGGTTGGACTTAATCTCGACTTTTTACTAGATTACATTTACGAAGGGCAAAACACTACGAAGTAAAAAAATAAAATAAAAATCTACAATTGTTTTGTTTGAACGTGATAATACAAGAAATAATTTATTGATATTAAAGAACTTGCAGTCATCTCTTGAAATTTTAAAGCGCGTTTGTAAATTCAAAAAAAACCGACAGCGCGTCCGCGTTTTTAATAACATCACGTGACAAATTATTTAATTTTTTGTTGCGAACTTTTTAGATGATCTAGTTAAAGCTCAATATTCTCAATTTCCAATTCTTTTACTAACTGATCTCTGAAGGGCTCGGGTACATGATCTGCCTCTATTGTTCAGTACCAGCTCATTTTCATTATATAATTTGCCACTATGTTTGAAGATGATTCAACTGCAATACCGCAGGATCAACTGACAGAAGTCAACAATCTGGTTGATGAGAGTTACAGTAGCCCCCAAAATAAAGATATCCAGCAGCTGGCATTGCGATCATGTCTAAGATTTCTATCAAAGCTAGGAGATGATGCACACATATTTTGCAATCCTCTTCTTGAAAAGGCTGCTATAAAATCCCTTGTCATATTTGCATACCCAGATACTCATCATTTGGCCGCATACCAATCGTTCCTCACTGGCCAACTCGCAAGATGTCCCCGGTGTCCTCGAAAATTCCACCTTGCATTGTTTGAGTTTGAAAAAATCATGTTGGAGACATTCAATTACGATCAAGATACAGTTGATGAACTCATGCTTTCTATAGCACATTGGAGTAACTCCCGGATTCTCACCAGCCTCACGTCAACTCACGAAAAATTAAAGACAATGCCCAACCCCAAGCCTAGCGATTTCCAAGAAGAGTTGATTCCTATGTTTGAGTGTCTCTGTGCGCCCCGTCTTCTTAAAGATGAATCTTTGCATGCTATGTTCAAAAACGTATTTTTTGGCATTCAACCTCCTCGCCCTACTACTATTAGACCCCCAGATCTTCTCCCAGGAGTTATTTCATTATTATTTAGCTCTGATCCTCAGGACTGTTTATGGGCGGAGCTTACAGTTATGAAGATTAAAGTCAGCGACTCATCTACTGCCGAAAATTTTGATGCTATGCTCGTTCAGGCCATAGACGACGTAATAGAGGAAGTAGCGAATAAGCAAAAATCTGAAGCTGAAATGAAGCAATTTTGGCGGCGATTTAGTCTTCTTCTTCGTGTTATTGATAAGTCCGTTTTTTTAGAGCGTTTAAGTGGTCGCTCTCATGATATTATTCGCTTTCTGGCGGGCAGCATTCTAAAACTTCCTAAGGAATCTCTCTGCGCCACACTACATGCTTTTGGAAAGATTATTGACAAACTGGGATCCCCAATTTGGACTTTGATCACTCCTGTTTCTTTGGAATATATCGTCAATGCCATCAGGGGCAACTCTTTTTTTCAAAACCCAGTTATATGGACCCAGGAAACAGGAAGTGGAAATTTAGATACACGTTCAGAGCCCTTTAATCCCATTGATTGGGTTATTCCTTTACTAAAAAGCTGTGACTCTACTAGTCTTCAACGATGTGGACAAGTCATTATTCCAATGCTTCTAGACTTGGCAGTTTCGTGGATGGGAAAGCCTGAAGAAGAGTTGCTAATTGCAGAAGCTTTGAGTATCTTTGTTCTTTGCCTCCGAGTAGAGCTCCGGGATGCTATTCCTTTTGTGAGTCAAGTTCAACGTCTACAGCGCACTCCTATGAAACATTTGTGCTACCACTATGCATCTCAGGTTTTGGAAAGTTACACAAGATTCAAGGTTTCTAATATTTTTATACCTGGAAGAGCACTGCAAGTTATTCACACATCCGTCTTGTTAGATGTCGTTACAGGTACGCCCGATCACCCTGGTCTGAGAGACAGTACAGTTTCACTGGATGAAGAAAAGTCTAAAGATAACCTTCTCAGTTTATGGACTTTGTTAAATCAAAGAATGAATCAAGATTCTCAAGTTGCTATTCACGTTCTTCGCGCTATAAAGGCGGTTCCTTTTATAGTTCGTCCTCCACCTCGAAAACCCGATGAAGTACACGTTATGCCTCGAGGGGATTTTTCTCTACATGCCGTTAATAATGCTGCCAATTCAATGCGAATAATTGGTGAGTTTGATAGCGAAAGCTTACTTCCCGTTTTGAGCGATGACGATGCCCTACTCTCCATCATTTTGAATATGTACTCTGCCCATCAAGAAGTGAACCAATCTGCTGTTGACATTCTATGCCAAGCATTTGATGCTGATGATAGGCTTAGTGCACTCTCTGCTATGCTCAATTACGATCTTAAGCGCTCTCTTACCCTTCTTACTACTGCTATTAAGCAAGTCAACGATGTTTATATTTTTCCACCTTATCCGAAGCTTATCAAGGTTGCTCAGGATGTTTCTCAATGTTTATTTGGTGCAAAGGGGGGTGTTTTGAACAAAAAAAATGACTTGTCTTCCGGTTCTGATCATGAGCTTTTAAAATATTGGCAGATGACCTGGAAATTCTTGGAAAAGATATTTAAGACAACACCAAAATGGGCCGCTTATTTTAAGAACGACTTCATGCTAGAATTCATGAGAGATCTTCTTGATTATAGTGGAGAGCTGGTGGACTACTACCGATTGCTTGAATCCCAGATGCCTGCTGATATTGACACATCTACGAGCAATAATTCCCTTCTCTTGAATCCCGTAATTGACTGTCTTACTGAAATGTGTCGATTACTACGTCTTCGAGATGAGGCTTTAATTTTGTCTTGTTTTAATATCATCATTTCGGTTCTGGATTTGATGAAGTCATTTGAAGTACAGCCATCTCGGGGCTTGATTCAAATTTTTACCCAACTGGCGAGTAGATCTCGTGGATTTGAAAACTTTTTGACTGCAAATCAGCTGACTAGGCTCCTGGTTGATAGTGGAGCATTTACTGTTGATGAAGCAGAGCGTGCTATGAGGCGATCTGCTACGCCTAGCGAAAATGAGGGCGCAAAATCAACATCGGAATCTGAAGTTGTTGAAGTTAAGTCACTGCCTGCGCCGAAGAAACATGCTCAGCGATCAATTATGGATTTTGCTCGACCTGGAACTCAAGCTAGTTTGGGAAAAACACATACGCCAGTAGTTCAGCCTCAAGCAGTTAGTGGTAGTGCTAGCAGAACCAGCATGATGGAGACTTTGAGGGCCGAAGTTAAAAGTTCTCGTGGTGCATCGAAGCCTCAGCAGCTGCCCAAAGACATTCATCCAGCTCGTCCTCCTGGATTTAATAGTACCTCCAAGTTTGGGCGCAAAGCTGCTGTTGATGCAAAGCAAAACTCGTCTGACGAAGGTAGTAGTGAAAACGAGTCCGATGGTGATGGGCTATTTACAGTAAAGAAAATCATTGGTACGCACAAGCTCCGAAACATTGAGAAGAAAATTCCTGCTTCAAATATTGGCGTGGGTGGAAAATATAAGAGGGTCATTATGAAAGAACAAATTAGTGAAAAAGAGCGTGAGGAAAGAAACATGCGAGCTCGCTTGCAAATCGATTTGAATCCGCTTTATAAGCAAATTCTCAGCTGGGATTATCATTCGACATCTGACAAACCTCAAATTCTAAGGACTGGGCAACCTTTTCAACTTGCAACTCAAACAGTGCCCGAAACTTTTAAATCAGTCACTGAATATCAGAGTGTGTTTGAGCCCTTACTGATGCTTGAGTGCTGGCAAGGTATTCAAAGAAACAAGATGGAATCACTTGATAAACCTTTTAAAATCACTTTGGCTAACAAAACATTGGTTGGTAATGGTGCGTACGAAATTCGTGCATCTGTTTCTAATGAGTACTTGCGTGACAGCAAGATTGGCGATTCCGATCTGTTAGTCATGAGTTATTTTGCTGAAGCTAGTCAGTCTCCTCGCCATCCTTCTTCAGATGTTCCTTATTGCTTTGCCAAGATCAAAGAGGTAAAGAATTCTAACTCGGATTATGCGGAACTCGCCTTGCGTGTTGAAGACCCACCCCCGAATATGCACAATCATCTAACGCTGTCTACTGAGTTGCATGTTCTAAAGACAGGTAGTTTGACCACTATTGAGCGAGAGTATTGCTCGCTAAAAGGCTTGCCTTATTATGATCTGAATATGGAGATTTTGAGTGCTATGCCTTGCGAAACAGTAGAGTCTTCCCCAGAACGAATTTCTAAGATAGTTTCAACTTACAATGTCAACGAATCTCAGGCAAAAGCAATCATTAGTTCTCATTATTCGAGTGGGTTTTCACTTATTCAAGGGTATGGATAATAAGCTATCATTTTTATTTTTTTGTTGCTTCACTAACCTCACTATGGACCTCCTGGTACCGGTAAAACTAAGACGATTCTCGGCATTGTTGGGTCATTTTTGACAGAGACGAAGACTGGCATCCCACTTGCTACACCATCTGTTCCAGCACAAAACTTGAATCCCAAGGACGACGGATTAACAGATATAAAACGAATTTTGATTTGCGCTCCATCTAATGCGGCTGTAGATGAACTGGTGCTTCGTTTGAAGGGTGGCATTATTGGGGCAAATAAGACAGTAATACATCCTGGTATTGTGCGATTAGGACGAAGTGATGTGATTAATAGCAACGTCAGAGATTTGACCTTGGAGGAGCTGGTTGACAAACGATTGGAAGCAATTGAAAAAGAAGCAAGTGCGAAGTTTGATGGGTCGCTTCGCCAGGAGCAAAATGAAAACCTAGCGAAACGCGACGAGCTGCGTCAAAAACAGAACCTGGCGGCTACTGGTGAAGAGAGGGAGGCCATTCGACTTGAAATTTCTTCTTTAACCAAGAAAATTAAAGAAACAGGCCACAAGTTGGATTTGCAGCGCGAGCAGCTTCAGGTCAAGGCGCGCAAGCGAGATATCGAACGGCGAAAAGCACAGACTATAATTATGCGTCAATCACAAGTTATCTGCGCGACTCTCTCAGGTAGTGCTCATTCTGTCTTATCTTCACTTCAAATGCGTTTTGATACTGTTATTATCGATGAGGCTGCTCAGTGTATCGAATTATCTGCCCTAATTCCACTG
Organism: Geotrichum macrosporum; assembly: GCA_030463045.1. Lineage (NCBI taxonomy): Eukaryota > Fungi > Ascomycota > Dipodascomycetes > Dipodascales > Dipodascaceae > Geotrichum > Geotrichum macrosporum. The sequence goes on from JAKVQY010000178.1 coordinate 18,211, forward strand.
AAATACGGATGCAAGCAATGCATCATGGTCGGTGATCCTAACCAGCTTCCCCCAACTGTGCTGTCACAGCATGCTGCATCTCTGAAATACGAGCAGTCGTTATTTGTTCGCATGTTTAATAGGAATCCAACTAGGGTTCATATGCTCAATGTACAATTCCGTATGCACCCAGATATCGCACAATTTCCAAGCCGAGAGTTTTACGATAAGAAGCTCAGTACTGGAAGTACAAATTTAGAAAGAACAAAGCGTGACTGGCACAATTCCACCGTTTTTACGCCATATCGGTTTTTTGACGTTCAAGGTGCTCAGGAAAAATCTCAGCGAACAAAGTCTCTTTTTAACAAGGCAGAGGCTCAAACGGTGTTTCAGCTGTACACTGCTTTGCAGAAAGCACTTGGACATGCTGCTATTGCTGGAAAAGTTGGCATTATTTCTCCATACAAGCAGCAAGTAGGAGTTATAAAAAGACTATTTCAACATGAGCTTGGTGATTTAATCTCTAAAGACGTCGACTTCAACACAATCGATGGGTTTCAAGGTCAAGAAAAGGACATTATTATGATCAGTTGTGTTCGAGCTGAGCCTGATGCACATGGCGTCGGATTTTTGAGTGATACACGGCGAATGAATGTAGCCATTACTCGTGCAAAGTCTGCCCTTTGGATCCTCGGTAATGAACGATCTCTTGTGAAAAATCCTGTTTGGAAGCGTTTAGTGGACGATGCCAAATCACGGCATATGTTTACTGTTTGCAGACCAGGATTTTTGAATAATGCTTTCCGAAATTCGCAGAGAATTAGTCCTGTTCTTAATGAGAGTGTTGAAACTTCCTCGAGTGAACTTAACTATGGCTACCCTAGTGGCAAGAGAAAAGTGGATGACATTTCAGATCAAGGAAGCAAACGTCATAAAGGAGGGAATGAAGGCAAAAATAGACGTGGAAACTATGGTCATGCAGGGCCAGGTGGTAACAACCCCAAGACAAAAAACAACTTACGCCATAACAATGACCGGTTTCGTCAAAAACCAAGGAATGACTCGTATCCTTCTCGAAATGTTCGAATGCCAAAACCATATTATGATATTCCTCCTAAACCCAAGGTAAGGTCATTGAAATATACAATCTATTTCATTCCTAAAACTAACATGATACCTAGAACTACAATTTATCAAATTCAAAACCTGCTGATTCAAATTCTTCATTTAATGGCCCCTCACGGGAGTCGCAAACAACAAATGGCAGCGAACCGAAGTTACCAAACAGACCTGAAAATCTAAGATATGGTAGCAACGGCAGCAACTACAACAACAACTATGGCAACACCACTAGTGGTGCAAGGAAACTCAGTATTCCAAATAACCAGTTTTCAGAGTCTATTCCCAGTGGTCCTGCTCTAATGAGTAATGGGACATCTATTAGGGATGGGTCACGCCCTCCACCCGCATCTGACCACAATATGAAATTACATAACCAAACTAATCATTCTTCTGGATCTTCGTCTCATGATAATTCCACTCGGAAGGCTGCACCACCACAGCAGGGCCAACCAAATCATTCAAAAAAGCATCGGAAATCCAAGCAGTCAAGCATTTTTGTGCCTTCTAAGAGACCATTACCTCCTAAGCGTTAATATCATTTAATTTAAAATTTTATTGCTGTACAAATAAGATAAAAAATAATATTAATAATATAGAAAATATCAAGCCATCGTCATCAATAGTTTTGTCTTGAAAAGTACCAAAAGAATTTTTTTTCCATCTTCAAACTGTCATGAGAATATCGCAAATATAAACATTTTTCTTCTTTAGAGTCCAGCAATTGTTCTTAAAACACTAAAATTCAAGTTAGGTTTTTTCTTCATCCTTAGCAACTTTATAACCCCGCGCAACTCCTTCGCGACCCTTTTCAAGTGTAGCCCATCCTTGGGTCCTGCTGGATTTAAAATCACCTTCTTCATCGGTACTATCATCATGCTTGTCGGTAAAGTCACTGCCTAGGCCGGTCCAAGATAACTTGTTGTATAAATGATCGGCAGCCGTTGACAAAGTGTTTTTAATGACAAGCTGAGAAGAGTGTTTTACAACCAAGCTCCCACTGTTGTTATTCGCGGATGTTTCTTGCTGATCTTCTTGTTTTATGTCAACGTGATCAATGCGTCGTCGAAGTGGTCTGCTGTTGGATACATAGGTTCCTGTAATAGTATCAAAAACCGGTGCATCCTCATCATCTTCGTTTTCATTATCTTCTTGATCTTCTGACTCTAGGTCTTGCTCCTCTTCAAGCTTCATACTAGACATGACAGCTTGCAATGAAATAAGCCATTGACCAGTCCACATAGGCACAGCTTGCAAAGCCAGATTCAGCTCGTATGGGGTTATAATAGGTTTGTAGTATTCATCACAGTCTACAATAATCCCTCCAAGCGGGCATCCCAATACTACCCAAATATCAATGACATCAAAATTGGCAAGTTTCGGAACATTAGGTTTGCCCACGACAAAAGTATAGTATTTCTTAGATGCTGCAGTAATCCAACCTTGGATACATTTAAGAACAGGGCCAGCATCACGAAGTGAGAGCGTATTGATTAGAATACCGATAGTTGAGGCTGTTTTTGCCATGTTCATGTATCGGTACCGACGAGATAGAGATGTATGTGGAGATGTGACTGAGTCTAAATTAGGAGCCTCAAGTAGATGAACTTCAGAGACAATTGTAGTTAGATGCAAAAGAAATGAAGATGACGGGTTTGGTGACATGACATAGAAGATGCTTGATTCCGATAAATCGTCGTCAGAGATGAGATAGGGGTACTTTCGTACCGGGATTTTTGAATTTTTCACGACCTTGTTCAGCAGAACAGAGTTACTTCTAGTGGGAAGTATAGTTGCAGATCCATCATCAGGATGGTCAGGCATGATCCAAGTTGGCACAACATTTGGAAACTGTGACTTAAGTCTGGTCTCAACGAACTCTGTCAAGGCGTGCTCATACTCCGGATCGTACAAAAAAAATATTTGTGACTTATTATTATTTTCGTACTGTTTTTTGAATTGGGCTTCAACTTTGTCAAGATTGAGTTTTATTTTGCCGAAAATATACACAACTGGAATATCTTTGACGGGGTTTAAGCAGGCGTTACCGAAATGTACAATAAGGTCGGCATTAACGTGCTGGGCTGCAATTACATCAACACAGCAGGGACTGTAACTTGTATCTGCGAGAATGTAAACACGAGGTGTGCTAAGGTCTGCTGATGGGAAAGATTTGAACTTTTCCTCGAGTCCATGTTGTAAAACTTCAGATATGAATGGAGAATCCGGAAGCATATAGTCAGGAAATTGAAGCGCGATCACTTTAATCTTTTGAGAAACAGCTGGGACAGTAGAGGGCTCAGCTGAAGTGTATGGTGAATCAACGGGCATCTTGCATGACAGTTTAAAGACGTGGTCCACTAGCTCGTCCAAACAGAACTGATCCGTGATCTCAGCAACTGTAGGCTTCGGTTGTGTGCGCTCAATAGGCTTGATCTTGTCAAACTCATTGTCCGTAGAAAGTACTGGTGCAGCAGTAGCCATGATTCAATATTTTTTGTTTTATTTTATTGGCCAAGCAAAAACCACTAATTGGAGTACTTTTGCAACATGGTAAAAAGTTGTATATTTTTGGTAAAATGAATAATATAAAAAATTGTAGATGTGTCAGAAATTACATAATTTTTTATATCTTGCCTACTTTACAATTCCAAAGCTTTGTATTAAAATATAAGAAATTTTCATTCAGCTCATAAGTTTTCAGAAAAGCCAAATTATAGGCAAGAAAAAATTACTTACAAAATAGCATAGCATATATTTTTAGAGTCTCAACTTATAGAAATAAACAAAATATAGATAACATAAAATAAAATAAAAATAATGTGTTTAGAACACAGGTTGGACTGCTTCCTTTTCCCTACATTGTAGCTTTTTACTACCAAGTCAAATAACCTCAATTTGAGCCCGAAATATACCTCTGCACAACACTCAACTAGCTGATTTCCACAGATAGAAGCCACCTTAAGTAAAAACTCTTTTGCAAGATAAAAATCAAGTCAGGCACACTCACTCAAACGTCCGGCAATAGTCATATAGTTTAGCATTTCCTGCTTTGCAGGTAGGATGCGACTGCTTGCAATCCCTTTTTGCTGTTCAG
>JAKVQY010000179.1:0-22389 GCA_030463045.1 Geotrichum macrosporum
GGGAAGAAGAAACAAGCACCATGGCGCTACTCAGGATCTTACCTATAATACTTAGTATGGTACGGACCCGAAGTGGGATATGGGAAGATGATTGACTATATAACTATGATAGACCTAACATAACTAAGAGTAAGAATAAACAGATACATCATCATCATCGCCATAGACATTCGCCTCAAATAAAATAACGTCAAATATGTTTCTAAAGAACCAGGATAATTGGACCAGTCAAAGTTGCGTAAACTGATATAAATTTTAAGTGTACTGCTTCAGTTAAAGAATCAACATTTTTATCTCTGAATATGCTGAGATGAAGTATTTTGCATAATGGCATATTTTTTCAGCCGTTCACTTTATAAGTTTGTCACAGATACGTTGCGGGTTTTAGTCACGTGTGTTTTGTCATCTGCAACCAAAAATTTTTTCAAAAAAATCCTGATTAGAGAAAATTCCTCACTCACATTACTTCTCATCAAAGGACTTGAAATATCTAGCCCGAAAAAAGGAAAGATTTCAATTAAGCTATGGAACTTTACGAGTTGTTGGGTGTGGAGAAAAAGGCCACCGATGAGGACCTGAAACGAGCATACAAGCGACAAGCCCTGAAGTTGCATCCAGATCGAAACTTTGAACGAGTTGAAGAGGCGACAGCGCTATTTGCTAAAGTTCAGGCTGCGTACGATGTTTTGTCAGATCCCCAGGAAAGAGCGTGGTATGATGCACATGGTATAGCTGGTGGTATTGGAGGTGGATTTGGTGCTTATGACGATGATATTGCTGCCGGCAAGGTTACCACTTCAGATGACCTCAAGCGATATTTTGATCCCATGCTTTATCAAAATACAACAGATGGTCCTGATGGAATATACCAAATTGCGACTAATATATTTACTCGACTGGCACAGGAAGAGGCGGAAGCGGTTTTTGATCAAGGTATAGACGATGATTACGCTAGGCTGCCTGTGTTTGGCGATAGCATGTCGAATTGGGTACGAGAGACCAAGCCGTTTTATGACGCTTGGTTGAATTTCTCATCAAAAAAGACTTTTATTTGGTATGATCAATATAGACTGCGTGATGCACCAGATAGACGTACCCGTCGAGCAATGGAAAACCAAAATCAAAAGGCGCGCGACTCTGCACGAAAGGAATTCAATGAAACTGTACGAACTTTAACTTCCTTTATTAGAAAACGAGATCCTCGATTCAAACTTCGCGCCAAACATACTGGGCATACTAAAATGAGTGCTAAAGCACAAGCTAATGCTGCAGCCAGAGAACAGGCAGCTAGAGACCGCAAAGCCAATGCAGATAATAGAGAAGAATACGAGGAGCAGGAATGGGAAAAAATTGAAGAAGAGGAATTTGAAGAATTTTTTTCGGATGAAGAAGATAAAAAGAAACAGAAGAAAAGAGGGAAAAGAGATAACGATGATCTCGAGGACGATGAAGAAGACGATGATATGGAATTTGAAACTGTAGAAGCTGGGTCGGACGAAGATGTTGTGGAATTATTTGAGTGCGTGGTATGTGAAAAAACATTCAAAACAAGAAAGCAGTTCATTGGGCATGAGCAAACAAAAAAGCACATTAAAGCTGTACAAAAGCTCAAATGGGAAATGCAACAAGAAGGAATTGAATTAGGGATTGATGAAGCCCGGAATGAAAGCGAAGAAGAAAATGAGGAAGATGATGAGGGTCATAGTGGTAAAGAAGAGACTACACCAAGGACAAAAGCGACAGCAAAAGCATCTTTTAACGTTCTATTGGAAGACGATTCCCAGAGTGAAATTGAGTCAGGTTCAGAAGAAAAACTAGAAAAATCCCCAAAAAGAACTACTCAACGAAAACAAAACAAATCCGTTCTTCCTAAACAAGAAGAATCAATTCAAGACTTATTAAATAAACTTGAAGGTTCTCGAGTCGCGGACTCTCAAGATGACGATGATTGGAGTACAAACAAAAGGGGTAAGAAAAAGGGCAAAAACAGTAATAACGGCGGAAATAAAGGTAACAAAAAAAATGCAACATCTGCAGCTATGCCAATGTTTTCTTCTTCTGTTAACGGAGCCAACCTTGAGGATGGTAGTCTCGAAGGTGATGTCATATCCACAGGCAAGATTGGTAAAGCCAAGCAACGCCGAATGAAAAGAGCTCAGTTAGATGATGTTGCATTGATTTGCGTGATTTGCAAGTCAGAATTCACAAGTAGGAACAAGTTGTTTGATCACGTCAAGGTCAGTGGGCATGCAGCTCCAGTTTCCTTGGGAAGGCGGAAATAAGTTTAAAGCATATTTAGATTAGCATAATTGTTTTTGTTTTTACATTCTTTTCAGGAGAGGTTCTCAATTCCTAATCCTTGAATATTTCAGGTATCACTTCTTTCGTAGGGTTTGAAATGTTACCTTCCTGCTCACAATTAATGGGAAAGCTAACAGTTTATTATATATTAAATTATTAATTTTCATCACTTAAAATATAACCGCCATAACAAGCAACACTACATCGGCGACCTAATATTTGAGGGAAGAAAATGATTGAATTTTTTATCAAGCTACAGTCTACAATATAATTCTTCATTCGGGAACTCTAATAAAATCAAATTCAAAATACAATCACATTATAAATAAAACAAAAAACAATTTATAAACACGTTAAACATCCCCATGATTAAAGATACCAATGTCACCTTCAGCCTTGGGATCTTCAAGATGGCTGGAAGGACCGCCTCTCTGAACTTGCTCTTTTAGACGCTGATTAAGACCCCTGATCTCTTCAAGGTACAAAAGGTATGACTCTTCAACACCGGTGATGTATTTCCCATTGAAAACGCCAACTTCAAACTCTTTAACTTCAGCAGACGCACAAGAATCAATGAGATCTTGCAGTTTTTGGTAAAATACGCCATCCGCACCAATAACTTCTGAAATAGCGGCCTCATCGCGTTCAAAAGCAACGAGAGCTTTGGTGTCTGCAAGATCGATACCATACAAATGGTTATATCGAATAGCTGGGGCACAAGAGGCAAAGTATACATTCTTAGCACCAGCTTCCTTTGCCATTTGAACAATTTCTTTGGAAGTAGTACCACGCACAATAGAGTCATCCACGAGAAGAACGTTTCTACCATTAAACTCAAGCTCCATTGCATGAAGTTTTCGACGAACTGATGACTTTCGCTCTGTTTGATTGGGCATGATAAAAGTACGACCAACATATCTGTTCTTCACAAATCCGTCACGGAATGGAATTCCAAGACGGTTAGCAGTTTGGAGAGCAGAAGTGCGCGCAGTGTCAGGAACTGGGATGACTACATCAATCGCAGCCGCAGTCGCCTCTTTAGATCCAAAGCGCTCAATGATATTGTCACCAAGTTTTTCACCCATGGCCAAACGAGCATGGTAAACTGAAATACCGTCCATAACTGAATCAGGGCGAGCAAAATAAACATACTCAAACATGTCAGGAGTGTAAGACAACTGTGGAACAATTTGCCTAATGACAGGGGTCATTGTGCCCTTGGGAATAATAACAGCTTGACCTGGCTTAATATCAAACCACTCCTTAAAGTCTAAAGCCTGCAAAACAACACTTTCGGAGGAAATCATGTAATCTTTCGATCCATCTGCATTCGTTCTAGCACCAAGAACAAGTGGTCGAATACCATTGGGATCCCTGAAACCAATGAGGCCATATCCAGCAATCATACCAGTACAAGCATAAGCACCTCTGCACTCACGGTAAACACCAGCAAGAGCTCTAAAAATATCTTCATCATTAACACGAGCTTTATTTGTCTGCTGAAGTTCAGCTGCAAAAACATTCAGCAACAACTCCGAGTCAGAGTCCGTGTTGATATGTCTATGAACATCTTCGTCGAGGTATTTGCGAAGAGCTGGAGCATTGACTAGGTTACCGTTATGAGAAAGAACCAAACCATAAGGGGAGTTAACGTAGAATGGCTGAGCTTCAGAGTTTGCAAAAGATCCAGCAGTGGGATATCTTAGATGCCCCACACCCATGTTACCAGTCAAAAGACTCACGCGAGCTTGTGTAAAAATATCACGAGCCATACCATTTCCCTTACATTGATACAAACGACCTCTAGGCCCACAGGTAGTAATACCTGCGGCATCTTGACCGCGATGCTGGAGGTAATGAGCACCTTCAAGGAGCTCCACAGAGGCAATACCTTGTGGATCAGCCAAAAGCAGACCTAAAATTCCACACATTGTACTAGAAAGATTTCGAAACTATCAACGATTGAGTGTTAGAAGAGGTCAAGAAAATAAATTCCAGAATATTGGTTTAATAAAGAGATCATAACTGAGACTCAGAACAAGATTCTTTCCGTCATGAATGATCGGAAGTCTAACGTCTAATAAAATCTTTGGAGTTCATCATTGAAATACTGAGGGATCATGACCTTGGAGAAGTAAAATCATCTAGAGGATAGAAAGCAACGTACCAATAACTATGACTACCTGAAAAGGATAAAATCGATATTAACTGGCAGCTACACCAGTGAAAAATAGGTAAAATTCAAAGACATTTTTTATTATTATTAAGAAAAAAAAGTAAGAAAGAAAAAGAATTGGAGCGAAACTTTTATTTTATAATGGATTTTGATTTCTGGCCAAAAATTTTTTTCCATTTTGGGACGGCATTTTTTCTATTATTTTCTGAGAGGCAGCTAAATGAAAAATTGCCGCTTATTGGTCGAAAAAAACCATTTGCGTAGCTATCAGTCCTGACTAAGTATATATAGGACCGCTGAAAACCCGGGGAGATAACTACTATGTATCGGAAGCTTCTTGAAGCCATCGGCTTTAGAAATTGAGATCTAAATAATTGCCAGAGGCAGCAGACTCAGGTCTTTTGAGCTGAAATGGGAGAAAAGACTAATTGAATGAAAAAGAGGCAGGATTGTCATGCTGGAAGTCAGTAGGCGGGCTTCCTGGATCGACTCGCTCTCTTTTTCTAGAAGTTGAGAGCTGAAAGGTTTACGGGCAAAATCGTACTCGGTAACAAGCAGCAACAAAATATGAGCTCGTGAAATACGCCAGTTAATGGCATTGAAGGGCAGAAAATGCCCGGAGTCGATATAATGGCAAAAATGAAACCAAGTGCACCAAACGTGGGAAAATGCCATGGATAGTCATTAACTATAAGGTAAAGTATGTACATCCTAGTCCAAGATTTCAACATGAGTGCGCATTGTCGTCAGTGGCCATAGTTGACGATGGAACTTTCTGCAAAGTCGTTTGGCCTCTGCGGAGTTTTGAAAACGAACCAGCCAAGTCGATGACTGCACGTCCTGTGTGCGTGAATAGGGCATCTTCACAATTGCCCTAACTTCATCTTCAAGCAGCTCATAGTCCCATAGAGCTTGTGCAATTGAAGTTCTAGATATTTGAGCGGGCAGTCCCGAGATTATTGCACACATATCACGTCTAATGTTGGGAACCTGGGACAATAAAGGAGGAAAAATGTTTGAGTTGCTGGAGTTTGCGAATGAAAAGTTTACTCGCATCCCACATAGCTCTGCTCCTTGCGTTTCTTGCAAGTACTTAAATGCGGCACTGGGCGAGGAAAATACCAGAAAGTACCCAATCCAGCGATCAAGACTTTGGGGATCTCGATTCCGCATTAATTCAAACTCCGGCGTATCATTTGAGATTGAATGCCCCTCTGGATGTTCAATATTGTATATTTGTGCATTTGTTTGGGGCATTATACGTTGAAAGTCGGATTTCATAAACGTCAACGTTCCGCAAGGCCAGTAAAGTACGTTTGACGTTGCCTCAGCCGGAACAACAACATTAATTTTGCTTAAACCCGTTGCCTCTACTATAGAGTCCTTTTGCTGTTGGTATGAATCAGACTTGCCCATATCGGGATTTGAATTCTGCTGAATAGTTTCATTCTTCGAAATGGTCTTGTTGAAAAGTTCTAATCTGACTTTGCTTTCTAGAAGTCGTTTCTCAATATTATTTTTTCTAAAATACCCTGATAAAGTATCTGCTGTGTTTCTGGTTGGAATGAAAATTTCTGATAGAAGGCTCCATGTCTCCTTGATTTTATGCGTGCCTCTCGTTGCACGTCGACCGGATGGAGGTTGGTAGTCTTTTCCCGTTCCACCAATTCTTGTAGTCCCATTATTTACAGTTGAAAACATGCGTGTTCTCGTAGAAAAATAGCCTCTATAGTTCCTGCCACATTGTTGTGTAAAACACAAAAGCGCGCCTTTTCTTGTTCGACTCATGCTGTGATTTTACGAACTGCTTGATCTCAAGTTCGCCATTTTTTTTCCCAGAATTTTAGACTTGTGAAACCTAACCACCAAAATTTCCCAACCTTTAAGATTTTTTAAACCGAACTAATGGCCTATTAATTAAGACTTTTAGCAAAAAAAAAAATAGAAATGCTTGAGTCGAAAGTGACTGGAAGCATTGATGAAAATCAGGCAGAGGCAACTTGTCGCAGTTTGCCGTTGCACAGCGGAATTAAGCGAAGCGCAGAGTCTAATGATGACAAACTAGACAACCTCACTCGAGATGAAGAGGAGCCTAAAAAGAAAAAACCAAAGAAAAAGAACGCGGTACCGCCATCAATTACTTTTGAATCTGAGAACGTAAAGATCCCTCTTTTTATTCGAGATCTCCGAGATCTGGTACTCTACATTGTTGGGGATGGGCGGGCACCAAAATGGCTGGCTATTCAAAATCGCATGAAAATCAAGCGTTTGATTAGCGTTAATATCCCGTCTTTGTATCCTTCAGACTTTGGGCTTGATGATACAAAAGCTTTTCGACCTCAGCCATTAATCTTATCCCCAGATGAGCCAAGTCGGCATTTAAACTTTTTCAAGTCTCGAATTTCCCACATTTGGCCGGTAAAGGCACCGGGCACGAATGTATCTCTTTACTCACCGTTTGATGAATTCACAGAAGTTCCGTTGACCAAAGAAGAGAAAAAGCATGTAGCTCAGACAGAAAGTCACAAAAACTACAAGTTGAAACCAATAAATTGTGTGCTCACGTTGTCTCATTTTGTTGATAATAATTACCCAATTCACCCTAAGATCCCCGGATTGCCTCAAAATGCAGACGTCAAACTTGAAGAAGGTTGGGTTGATACAATTGTGCCAAAAAACAAAGACCAGAAACACAATGTTTTTGGACTGGACTGTGAAATGTGTGGAGCTGCTTCGGGACAAGTTGTTACAAGAATCACATTGGTCTCTCAAGAATTGACGACTGTATACGACGAGTTAGTGAAACCCAAAGAACCAATCGTAGATTATCTTACCCGATTTTCAGGAATTACAAAAGAGCTTTTAGCAAATGTAACGAAGACTCTTGACGAAGCTCAGCAAGACCTTCTTAAAATTATATCTGGTCACGACATCCTAGTTGGTCATTCTCTGGAAAGCGACCTTAAAGTTCTAAAGATGCGTCATCCATTGATTATTGATACTGCTCTCCTTTACGGGACTCGTGGTGGATCATCTTGGAAACCTGCTTTAAGAAACTTAACACATAGATTCTTGAACAGAGAAATTCAAACGGGAAATTCTGGGCACAATTCTGTGGAAGATGCAGTTGCATGCCTTGATTTACTGAAGCTAAAATTAGAAAGAGGGTTCGATTATGGCCAAAAATCAGAAGCAAAAAATATAGCTGATCGCCTGGCTACTTCTTCACAAGGTAAAAAGAATACTGCAGTAGTGGATTATGCCACAAATAAATGGATTACAACTCCCGCAACGTTGGTGGCATGCCAGTCTGACGACGAGGTAATTACAAATGCGTGCAAGCTTGTTCAATCCAACAATTACACTTGGACGCGGCTTTTAGATATTCACAACATGCGGTCTACTGACGAAACAAAGGAAGAACTTGAAATCGAGTTTAAATGTCTCAACGCAAGACTCGAAAAATTGTACACAAATCTCCCTCCGAATTGTGCTATGCTATTATGGACAGGTCATGGCAATCAGAAAGAAATGCGCCGATTGCAGGCAAAAAAGAAACAATTCCAAATAGATTATCAAACCAAAAAGTGGGATGAAATTGAGTCTTTTTGGACAGATAAAGATAATCAAAGGCTAATACGGGCAACAGAATTAGCTCGCGCAGGTGCCGCATTTATATTACTCAAGACTGAAGCCTAAAGATTTTGATGGCAAAGAGTGATAGATAGTTAACATAAATATATTTGACATTTTACATGACAGAACTCAAACTCCTAACAATCCTTCATTTCAGTATCAAAATCATTCGCATTTTCAGTAGTACGTTCCGCTGTAGAATTTTCAGAAGCAGTCTGAGGTTTACTTGACTCATCAAGTTTACTTTCTTGCGTATCAAGAGGAACAGAGGAATCATTAACATCCACGTCTGCAACTCTGGTATCCGGATCTTCAGCTTGTGATCTTTCTGTTAGTTCCTGGGGCTCTTCTACGGTGACAGGCTTTAAACCCCGCTCATCAGGTATGGATTGCTCTACCGATAATGTTGGGATAGGAATTTCGACAGTTGGTTCATTAGAAGCATTTGAAGATTCCGAAATTGATTCAGTGGATGGCAGGTCTATAGGATTTTCAGTTGATTCTTGAGCTGGTTGAACAGGAGATGCCTTCTGAGCCACCGAAATATCGGATTGACCCGTAATGGTAGGAGCAGCAACATTTGACAAAGAAGTAGCGTTTGATTTTGGTTTAGCTTCATTAGAGGTATAACTTGAAATCGAAACATCTTCTCCACCACCCACTGCTCCTCGTATATCTGCGGCCGTTAAGGAATCACTCGTAGCCTGATTAACAGCATTAACTTTTCGGCCTTGAACGTGACTTGTAGCAGCTACTAGGTTGATATAATCATCGTCATCGCCATCATTGAGGGTCGCGAAATCCCCTTGATTATCGAGCTGAGCCCATACCTTCACTTTAAATGGTAGCGTAGCTTGCGCAGGTGACTGGTCTTCTTCCAAGCTATTTCCCCCAGATGTTGTCCCAGAAAGAGTTTTACTTACACCAGCTGACCCATTCACCTTTGCGTTTGGATTACCGTTTGACGTAGAAACAGGTAACGGCGACACCCAGACGCGTTCCCAATGAACTACGGTTTCGGCAAGATCATTTGAGTGAGAAGCGCCACGTCCAGTAGACTGACGGTAGAGAGAGCGACGGCCTGATACCATTGAATATCTAGATGACACAACAGGAACACCAAAGATCTAGTGTTATTGAAAATGTGTATTTGTAGTTTGATAGTACTTTGTTTGCTTTCAGAAATTCCAAGTTTTGTTCGGTTTCTTATACACGAAAAGAAAAGTCCCACCTCAAATTTCAGGGTAAGTCGCGATTTTCACATCAAGAAGCTACAAGCCACTCACTCTTCTTAACTAGGTCCATTAGAAAACGTGCCTCCCGACTTTTCTTTTCCGATCTTTCTTTACTAAAGTTTTTTTACTGAGAATCAAGATACTCATAAGAATAGGTTTCTGTAAACCTATATTTCCGTGTCGGAACTAAGCCTCGAGCACAGATCTGCCCTTATGACAGGGCCAAGGTTATTTTGGATGCTGGCTTTGTGATTTTCATGGAAAGGTCAAAGTTAAAATTTTCAACAACCAAAAGTTTGTAAATATTGCAGCTACTATAGTTGAAGAGGGACCATGGCTACAAGCTCCTAAGGACAGATTAACTGCTGTTTTCAAAGAACTGTCTGAATATGGCATCTCTCTTGTGCAGGAGTACATTAAATTTCCCACTCTCACAAGGATTATGGCGGCTGAAAAATTAACTTGAGAAAATTAGGTGCAGGTAAGTGAACTCTTTACCGTGTAGTGTTTTTGGAACACGATAATGGATTTTATGCAGCTGCATTTTGATTTCACCCTGGTTTTGCTACTGCTGTGTTAGGTGTTCAGGATTGAGCAATCCGACAAACTCATATAGATAGCGTGAATATTCCTTCCGCTGAATACTACTCTCACGAGAAATCGCTTGTGGACGCAGTTGAAAAAGATCTTGATTTTGCCATTGCAGTTTCTGGAAAGACTCTGCTCAAAGTTTTGGCCATTGGTGCTCTCGGAAGATGTGGTTCAGGAGCTGTTGATCTGCTGAGAAAGACGGGCCTTTCCGAGGAAAATATGATTAAGTAGGTTATGACTAAACTACTGAGGGAGGTTGCTTTTTGAGGTTATCGACGCAATAGACATCTTTGTAAATTGCATTACCTCTCCAAGCTTAATCTTCTTTTTCCCAACTCCGAAATTCGTAACAGCGAAAATCGAAGTCTGCAAATCTTTGGCAATGTTTCAGCAGATATTGATTCCCTCAGGATTCTTTTTCTGTCTACACAGTTGCTGTTGCTTTTGATAATCCAACTGTGATTGTTGAAACAACTGCTTTGGCCTCTCTTTACAGTTCTTTTTATTGGCCATCCTCCTTTCATAATGAGAGCAATTCATTTTTAGTACTGACTCACTGCAAAGCAATGCCCGCCATGTTATTCGCGTTAATATGACATTTATTTAATACATATACAAACTCTGCTTAAATTACTTTATTAAAACTCAAGAGTGCGTTAGTTTTATGAGTTCAACTTTTGTCGTTTTCTTCAAGCCAGCGTAGAATGTTCGAGCTTACATCAGCTGGATTAAGTTGAGGAACATGAAGTTCCATCAACCGGAATCAACGTTCCTTTTTGCAACATCAGTCCTAATTTTCAAGCCAGCAATTCAGAATTTCACGTAATTTGATTCATAGCATAAGGCATGGCAGGAGACGACCACAAAACAGCGCTTATTACTGGAGCAAATGGGTGAGTTTGTCTACGTTATCCAATGAAAATTATTGCTAACATCCTTGGGCCAGTTTCTTAGGACTCGCTTTGGCCAAGCGACTTATTGCGTCCCTACCTGACGAAACTAGAATCACAATTATTGTCTCTAGTCGGACATTTCCAAATGTTAAGCAAGCTATCAATGTTCTAAAGGAACATGCAGTTTCAGCCAGCCGAAAGGGCCTGGTTGAATTTGATTACATCACCTTTGACCAGAAAAATATGGTTTCAGTCCTTGGAGCAATTCGTGACCTTGAAAACAGATACAACAAACTTGATTACATTTATTTAAACGCATGTTTCTCCATGTTTGATGGCATTGACTGGCCCATGGCTTTCAAGGAAGCTTTCACAAACCCTATCCAGAGCTTTACTCTGGGCACTTTCAAGAAACAAAAACTGAGCAAACCTTCAGACGATGGTATAGGATCCGTCTTCCAAGCAAATGTTTTTGCGCCTTGGTTTATTGTTCGCCGGCTGCTTGAGAAAAGAACGAGCAAAAGCGCAGTGTTTTCTGATTTGCCTTTACTCCGCAAAGGTAGCAAAGTATTTTGGATTTCATCGTTTACATCGTCGAGATATACTCTGGATATGGATGACATTGAGCTCACGCATACCTTGACTTCTTATGAAGCGTCAAAACGTTTGATTGACCTCCTGCATCAAGCCACTTATAAAAAAATTGAAAGCGAATATGGTGTTCAGTCTCTACTAGTTGAACCTGGCATTTTCGAAAGTACTTCTTTTGTCCCATCCCTCAACATCATTACTTACTGGGGTATGATAGCAGCCTTTTATCTCTTGAGATGGATTGGAAGCCCTCATCATAACATCGACCCATATAAGGCAGCAAGCACTTTGGTGTGGCTTGCTCTTCAAGGAGATGATCTTGATCTCAGTATTAAATACGGGTCAGCTACTTATCGTAACGGGTCTGAGTTTGTATATAAAGATACCGTGTCAGTTGAAGCAGGTGAGGAAATCAAAGTTTACGAGTATGTCGAAGGCTTGTACAAGGTATGGAACGAGAGATTGAAGGATCAAGTTATAGAAAGGTATCAATTTTAATAAGATTTATAATCATGAATATAATGCAATAGTTATTGTCAAGTGATCTTGGTAGAGCAGGGGAAAGGCCGACCTAACAAGTGCTATGAAACGAATGCTAGTGAATGACGAATCAAAAAGGTTGCCACAAAATATGGCTGTTGCTTCCTTTGAAGAGATTTTCTCATAAAACTATGAGCTATGTTAATTCCGTCTCGAAGAATCTTTGTTCATTTGATAACTGCTCAAGAGACCTTTAAGCTTGGCAACAATCTCTTGAGCCTGTGTAGCAGTAAGTGCTTCCAAGTCATAACGTTTGGAGACACCAGTCGCTTTTAAAACAACCAACTTAAAATTGTTCGGGATTTTCCGAGACTGCTTGCACTTTGTCATCTGACTGATGTGAAACGAACTCGTTTTCGGTGAGTAGTCATACCAGGCCCTATCATCAGAGGGCATAATATGCACATATTCACCATCTAATGCTAGTACCCTTTCATGTCTATTGATGAAAGACATCGGTTGGCGACGCCAGATTTTATATTTCTGGAATCCAATGGCGTTAAGTGAATCGGGAAGCAAGGGAGGAACCATCATGGACATGCGGGCATTGCTTGCAGACCTGTGATGAACAGCTGTTCCACTATTATGATACCCGCTAAGTGAAACCTTATTTCCGTTACTCGATGTGCCAAAAGCTGCTCCTCCTGTAGTATTTCCAGGACGGTTAGATGAAAAAGAATGTCTTTGACATGCGTTATTTTCAGAGCCTTCATCCGTACTTGTTCGAAAATTAAACGGAGCTGTAAAGGATAGCGAAGTGCGCTTGAGAGAGAGAGACGTTCGATGTCCACCTGGGGCTGACGGAGGAGTAGTCCCCGTCTGATTTGAAGAAGAAACTGCATTGGCTGATCGGGTCTTTTTTATGACTTGAAGATCAATGGGCAATTCGTCATAACCGTTCATCTTGTTTACAATTCGACGAGGTGTAAGTTCAAGATTGTATTGGCCATCCAATGAAAGCAGTTTAGAGCCAGGTGGTATGATAGATCTGAGGCCTGCTATTTTACAAACGTACTGGTTTCGGTCCAGGCCTTTATCGATACAGATGTGGTATAATATCTCATCCATTGAAGTTTGGATGCTTACCTCTTCACTCCAGTATAAAGCAGATACCATCTCGTCAAAGGGATATTGGTACACTCGCAAGGTAATCTTTTCAGGGGAATCATTAGAATCATTAGGACCATTGGAATCATCTAGTTTGGGCGTTCCTTCGTTCTCCGCAGCAACAGCAAGTTTCGAGGCCTTCGGGCGCCGAGTAGAGGGAGTGATTTTTTCGTGTTCTACAACTTGAGCTGAGGTTGCCTCCACTAGTGCGAATTCATCAAAAGAGTATGCTGAAATCATTCTCGTCCTGTCGAGCGCCGGAAAATCCTCATCGGGCTCTCCATCATCTTCGACAATGCGTAAAGTCCATTTATTAGCATTGCACATTTCCTCAGCTAGTGGTGGTGTTCTCTTTTCTTCAACGTAGCAATATAATGCAAATCCTATTGCATTTAATACGTTGACATCAGTTCGAACAATCACCTCCCATGATTTACGGGGTTCATCTGAAGTTGGCATGTATATTTTGAGTTTGACAGGTTTCCGTTCAGCTTTTCCTGACGCGGATACATATTCCTCTAGAGGATTGTCAAAGCCGGCCTGTTTCACTTTAATTTGACTTGTAAGCAGAGAAGGGCGCAATTGGGAAACGCCATATTTTGGTAGAGACTGTTTCTTAATGATTGGCATTTGCGCAGAATTCGATTTTTCTTGCCGCGCTTTGGCTGATTTGGAATTTACGGGTGTGCTTGAAATTGAAAAAGAAGTGGTTGCGGTAAGCGGATCTCTAAGACCAAGTCCTATTTCTAATTTTTCTTGTACAGCAAGATTGGTTTCAATATAACCATTATAATTACCAATTGTAGCTGTGCTTGAGCCTGAATCAAGACTTTTCGGATTATATTGATGTGAGGGAACCGTGGATTCCGGAATTGAAGGACCGGGGTCAGTCGGACGTCGCAAGACAGTTGTTGGGACTGAAAGCTCAGGAGTCAGTCTTCGACTATTAATCACATTGGTGCTTTTCGGCTGCAATGAACTTGCATTACTTGTGCCATGCGGTCTCGTTGGTACACTCATACGACGAGGGAATTTGTCAGTCCCAATTAAGTTGGAACTTGTCTTAATAGGACCAATATCAAATGACCGCTGTCGGGAGATATACCGTTTCGTACTACTGTTAGAATTCTTATGCCTTCGAGGCACTTTAGGAGATGCTGTTGCAGACGGAGGATGACTTACAGATCGTAAAGATTCCTCATCTCCCTCATTCGGAGTAGGGGGGTTAAGTTTCATCTGGCGAACCGCCATCTCCAGCTCTTCCTCCATATCACTATCATCTTCTTCACTCAGCCCAGATAGCATATTGCCACCCGAAGTGTCGCCGTCATCTCCGTTGGATGGCACAACAGGGATTCCATTAACAGTAGAAAACAAAGGATGGCTGTCAACAGGATGCACAGAATCTTCAAGCAGCCCAAGAGTGCCATCTGCTGGATGATGATGGAAAAACTGGCTTCGAAGGTCTGGTGGTTCTTGATAAGACCCCAGATGTTCCTCATCATCACTGTCAGTACCGTATATGTCGTCATCATATGTCATTTCCTCGGCAAATGGCTGCTCATTAAAGTCGTCGTAATCGTCCACAACATCTTCCTCATCCATATTTTCACCTTCATCATCGTCGTAGTCATCGTCCCTTGTAGATATAGTGCTTGGATCTTCTAATGGAAAGCTGTCAGAGTAGTTATCTCGCACCAATGACCCATCCGGCGCAACTGCAGATGAAGGTACTAAAGATGGCAAGGTCGATGCACGAGGCCTCATTCCTCTAAACCTGGTGGATTTAATATTTTTCGAGTCCCTGATCGAGCCAACTCTAGAGGCAGCGATTTTTCCCGTAGTGGAGTGAGATGAATTTTTCCTGTTGAGGTCATTTTCCCCAGCTGTTGGAGCACCGTTGGGCCAGACCTCCAAATGAGCAGTATCCTGATTTGTTCTTTTTTGCCTTCTCACAGGAAATGTCCTGTCCGGCATGGAACTTGTCGGTATTGGCGGAGACGACGAATTACAATGAGAAACAACCAACTGCGATGCTCCAATTATCTTTTTTGAGCCAGACTTCACGTAATACAATCGTGTAGGAGCAATTACCCTGGTGCCTACACCATCATTGAACGACTCTAAATAAGACGCACGTAAATGGTTTACAATATAGCTAAGGAAGGATGGCACATTTAGTTAGCGACAGATCAATGCAAAAACAGCTGACTACATACTCGGGCTCTTGTAGTAACGACATGGATAATAACAAATATAGCTGGCTATAAACTTGAAAAGTGGTCAAAGAGGCTCACAGTGCAGCCTTCACTAGTCCCCAATCTATGAATGAAGGTCTGACCAAGGGGTCCAAAGATTCAGTGCCACGGTTGTTCTTGAAAGCGGAAAATGCCATGTGATTTGGAAATCTCAACGCAAAAAATCGCAATTGAACTCAAGCAAAGTCCTTTGGAATTTAAAATAAAAGAATGGCGCCTTAATTCTGATCTTGAAATGCGAGTGAGGATCAATGATTGATGCTGTAAATCTATTTTGAAGACCTGCTGAGGTGTGCCACTTTTACTTCACATTTCCACACTGTTGTATATTTCATCACAAATGAGTATATAACAGCACTAAACTTCTGGCTCAGCTTTTTTGTACCTCCACCGAATTTGACTAGGCCCGGAAACACCAGCCAATCACATCTTTCCACTAATGTAGACTTCCCAGCCAATTTTTTCTCTTCCGTTTCTAATCTTTTCACCATACAAAAACTTATTTTTTTCACCTTTTTTTTATTCAACTCATTTTTGTTTATTCGAAGAGCAGACTTTCATTCAAATGGCCGGTGGATACGTAATTTTTGGTAGAACTTTTCAAGCATACCAGGTAAGTTAGGAAGGCAGGTTTTTCAAATTTTCGACAAACTAAAGGAAGAGATGAAATCTAACAACATCACGTAGCTCTCTGTTGCTGTTATTGCCAGCACTGCTGTTGGAGTCCTCTATGCCAGCTCTGGAAAGAAGGAAGTTCCTACAGTTCCCGCTTTCAACGCCTCAAGCCCTCAAGAGGAGGACTTTATTAAGTAAGTAAACGGTCAGACATTGGTATGATGTTTTCTAATGGCTTTACAGGAAATTCCTTGCTGCTGAGGAGAAAAAATAAACATATTCATATATACGTTTAGCAAAATAATGAATTGAAGGTATTTAGAAGTTAGCAATTATTTCATTTACGTAAGTCTCTGCTTCATGTTTTATCTCGTTCATTTCTTGAAGTTCTTGAGACTCAGAAAATGTGAAATGCATATTAAATTTTGTGTCTATTTTTCATACATCTCTTTTTTTTATTATTATTTTATTTCATTTACTTAAACAACACGTTTTCAGCCAAAGGATCAGCAGCCAAAACAGATTCTCTCTTCTTGATCTTGCGCTCGAATGCCTGGTCAGCACGAGCCTTTGCGTTAGAGGCCTGTTTAGCGCGTTCCTGTGCACGAACAAAGTTAGGCGAAACAAATTCCTTATTTTCAAAAATCACAGGTCCACCGAACGATCCTTCAAGAATGGTAATAAGAGTAAGAACAAATCGAGGTCCGATCTCAACTAAACTGATCTCGGTTTCCTTCGACTTCTTGCCATCAACGTCAATGGGAACAGTCTCAGATATTTGGTAATTGCGGAACCAAACTTTGTTGTCGGCTATGCTGAGAGTAAGAACATGATCAACGAACGGCTTAGATTTGCGAGCTTTCGGAGGAACACCGAAGATATGGATAAACAGCTCCTTAACAAGCTGGTACTCAGGAGAAGCGTCGAAAGAGGCGTCGAAAGATAGAATGGGTCTAGATCCCTTTAGGGCATTACCTGTAAAATTGAGTTCGTCCATAGTGTGTAAATTTTGAACGTGAAACTTGAGCGAAGGACCGTTGGGGGCCTTAGACATCCACAAATACAGATCCATGTGTTTGCGAGCCTCAAAATACATGATGTTGTTGCAGTTATACAACTCAGCCATCTCGTTCAACTGATACAGCTTGGATTTGCTGTCAAATTTTGATTCTTTGCGTCCATGAGGCATCATGATTGAAATATCGTTGATAAGATGGCGATGTCTAAAAGTCACACCACGGGAAGAAATAATTAGAACTCTCTGCTTGTTCTTAGACCCAGATCCAGAAGAGCTACCTGTAGAGGCCTCGGTAACATCTTTGTTTTGGCTTTTCGAAAGAGTCTTATATATTGTTGACATTCTTGAAAGTTTTGTATGAACCTGTGTTAGACGTGAGTAGAATGGAAATTTTTCATCTTCCCGGACAAAACTTTTTCCCTTGGGAGGAATAAAATTTTTTATATACATAATTGCTGAATAATTATCACGTGAAAGGAGTTACTAGGCAAAAGACTTCAGCGAATAATGGGCACAAGGCTTGAGTATTAATTTGCTATACCAACTTGATAATCCTTTCGATTCAAAAAGTGGAATTCGTGTGAACCAGCCATTGGTGATGAACTAAAAAACAAATTGACAGTTGAGCTAAACGGCAATTGAGTGTTTTGAGTGGTATGCCAACCTACAGCATTCTACTAAACTTGCAGATAATTAATTTAGATTTTGTCAATAATTATATAGTTATACCTATTAAAGGTTTTTCATAACAGGTTTCGGTATTTCGCTCATGAAAGAACTTAAGCTCTCGGTTGTTGTACAGAATCAGGGCCAAGTGTTGGTGCAGACAGTTCTTTCTTGGAGTTATAGTCATTAATAGCACTTTTGATAGCGTCCTCAGCAAGCATAGAGCAATGCAACTTGACAGGAGGAAGGGAAAGCTCCTTAGCGATTGTTGTGTTCTTTATTTTTACTGCATCCTTGATGTTCATTCCCTGAACAAGCTCTGTAAGATAAGAAGACGATGCAATGGCGGACCCGCAGCCAAACGTCTTAAACTTAACATCTTTGATTATGCCGTTGTCGTCAACGCGGATCTGTAATTTCATAACGTCTCCACAAGCAGGAGCGCCAACTAAACCAGTACCAACATCTTTATCAAGCTTGTTCATAGAGCCAACATTTCGGGGATTGTTGTAATGATCCAAGACTTTAGGATGATAAGACCTAATTTGTGCAGGTTTTGCCGGGGTGGCGAAAGAAGGTCGATAGCTCGCCCTCAAAATATAGGAACGCGAACCAGATGGAGCAATTGCGCGGCAGAGAGTTCTCGAAAATGCTGTGGACATTGTAGCTTAGATTTTTCGAATTCTGGCGAAGAAGAGAAAATAAATTAAAAACAGACAGAAAATGAAAAGTTCACGAAATAAAAAATAATAATTAGAAGAATGAAGAGAGAATCTCTGATTGATAAATGTTTGAGTAGAGTTGTGCATGTGAACCTAAAAGTAGGTTTCGGGTTCATTTTAAAGGTCGAGGTTTCCGCTCATGTGAGTTTCATAAACTCGGCGTTTTGACTAAATCCGAATTCCGATTTCATGGAGTAGCACTCAGTAGTGAATTGAAAAACATGATTAGTACATCGACTTGCCAATTAATATAGCCAGCTAAGGCTTGTTCTAATGTGATGGGGTGCTAAAATTGTTCTATAATCAAAAGTTAGGTGTTCACCCTTGAAAATGTAATCAAACAAATGAATTTTAAACAAGTGTATTGGAAATTGGAATATGAGGAACTCTTTTAATTGCTGCTAGCGTTCCCACTTCCAGGACTACTGTTACGTTTATCTAGCAAGGTCTGGAAAAAATTGGCAAGGACTTCGTTTTGTGACTTTGATGACAATGCTGGATTAGAAGATTTGCTGGTATTCAAATTTAAACCTTCATCATATCGCTTTGCAGGAGGCGATGTAAGTCGAGTAGGAGTCGTGTTGAACCCACCGCTTAAATGATTCACACCTCCACCTAACGTAACTGTTTGAGGAGTTGGACTGGAGCCTCTGGAAGAAATTCCCCCTGTAGGTTGTGTAGGGCCGCCTAATTTTTTGGAGGGCAAGGATGGGCTCCCCTCTGAATAGTTTGTTGAAAGTTGGGGAAGTATTTTTGAAATATTTTCATATCCATTAGGGTTTAAATCATAGGGAGAAACCCCAGGTGTAGAGTCTGACCGTATTGAAGAAGGTGTACCCGGCTGATTTGATGCTGCTATTTCCTGTGTCTTTAATCTTCTTAACACTTCCTCCACTCCTTCAATCTGAATGCCGCCAATATTGATATCTGCAGGTTGAGGAACTCCTTGAAGCATTAAATTGGTTCCTGATCCTTCCATGTACTGTCGATTAGTCCTTCGGAAAGAAGAAGAGTTTGAAAGATCTTCACTTTCATTTTTTCTTATGCGGTCATCTAATAGTTCATACTGGCTGGCCAAAAACTCCTGGAAATCGGTTTTAACATGAGACACCTTGCGATTTATCACATCTTCGGTCTTGTTTATCCCATCTCCTTCTTGATCCTCATGTTCTTCAGGATGCAATTTGGTCACAACTTTTTCATATGTTTCGATCGCACTTGAACATGGCATTTTTGTCTCTTCAACCCTTTGTTCGGTGACCACGTTTTCGTATACTTCTGCCTCAGGGGATAATGAATTGATCTTCTGATTAGGAGCCGAAGAAATATCTGGAGAGGACTCTGATTCAGGTACATCCAAATCGTGGTCCCAACTTTCGCCTATAGCTTTTGCATCAAACCCTTCCCTCAAAGCAAGAATTTTTCCATGGCTATCCCAACCAGCAGGAACTACAATGCGGCTTTGATCTACTACCATAGGGATTAAACGACTCTCTTCGTGCAGGTTGTTGTTGTGACTCGCTATAGGGATTTGAAGCCGTTCTGCAACGATTCTAGCTAAGTTGTCGTGATTTTGATGGGAACTGGATGGCGTGTACATTAAAGAGGCACCATCTATCCAGGGTTAGTCAATGATTGGAAAAATTACTGAATACTCACGTTTTAGAGCAATTGTGCGCAGAAATTGTTGTATGTAGTCGATCATATCATCAGAAAATGACCTTTCTTGGTCTTGAAACGTAACTCTCTCCGACTAAATTGTCAGTAACATGTTTATGCCAAGCAAAAAATTACTAACATTTGCTGCAAGTATCATCAAGTCCAATCCCAGTGGAAAATCATATTGGCCAGGCTCCAACGGGAGCGCGACCAAGTATTGTGCTTTAACTTCAGAAGCATCCCCGTCTGGCGCCATATATGTTTGCAATCGGTGCTTCACTAAAGATAAGAGTCAGGTATTTAAGATTTTAAATTATCATAGAACTCTGTCTCACGTTTTTCTTTCATTCCATTTAATACCGAGTGATCAATTTTTTGAAGAGAAACCTGAAGTTCAATGATCCATTCGGCAATTTCTCTTGCCCAACTTTTCACACTAGTCGTCCAATCTACAACTATTGCTACTAAAAGTGGTTTTGTCGAAGCTTTCCTCATTTGTTTATCCATAAAATCGACCAGTAAAGAAGAATACGATTCATGAGGAGGTGAGAGTAATGTGTATACATCCAAATGAGAAAGGCGATCTATCAAAGTTAGAATTGCAAGTTTTTGGGACTCACAAAAACATACCGTCTTGTTCATAATCCTTGAATTCAACAAATGAGTATCCTAAGGCAAAGGAATTCGCAATTTTGGGTAATTTAGGTGGAGTAGTTGAAGTGAATTTTTGCGATCCTTGATTTAACATTGACGAATTTTGCAGCTGTTTTATCAGATCAGCTTGAGTTTCCCTGCTACCGCCTATTACTGATTAGCATAAGATTTACTGGTGGAAAAAGACTGACTGACCCAATATCAGCAATGTGCCTGAAGGTGTAGCATTAACTCCTCCGACAGATTTCAGCATAGACGACCAGATATCATTTTGCAAGCTACCCTTCCCTTGTTCTGGAGTCTGACCCGCAACAGCTAAGTCCATAATATGTAGAGTTCAGTATAAGCTGGCTCAACAATAGGTTTAACGCTGAGACAACTGGTCAATGAAACTCTTGTTCTTTGACAAATTTTTGTTATAGCGCGTTTAGTGTTACCGCAATTCGCGAATACTGTATCCTGTTATAATGTTCTCCCCAAATAGTATGTTCAAACAACCGGGTAACTCTAAAAGTTACGCTGTCTGTCGTTATGAAAACGAAGATAGGCAGAGATTTGCATTTTATATGATAATGTTCTGGGCTAAATATTCGTTTCCAACATCATTCCTGTCCCACTGTTAACTAACAATATGCCCGGTTATCTTTTTATCGGTACTTGTTTAATCACTTTAATCTATCAATTCAAAGTAAGTAGGTTTTTCATCATGTAAATAGTGACTAATGGCCCTGTATCTAGTGGGAAAAACTGAAAATTTCCCTGCAATGCCTGTTTGATAATTCATTTTAGTTAGGAAAGTCTAAAGAATTTTCCGAGTCAATAGGAAATAGGAACCAGGTTAAAATAAGATGGAATGAAGTTAACATATTTAGTCTTCTTTTAAATGTACATGTAATTCAAACGTTTCAACAGGTCAAGGGAGCCATAAAAAGCACTAATGCTACTATAACTACATCGTAGTATTCAACTACACCAGATTCACCGGCCTTACAATGCATAAGATTACCCGGTTCATTTTTCACCTTTCAAAATTCGCTTTGAAAAAATTGTTAGATTGGAACTCTTGAACTTCCTGATGAGCACAAATCGTATTGTGACGCCTGTGGCCTATGCTATCCATTGTGTTGATAGAATAGCTGTCCTCGCGGTTGAAATAAATGTATTTTTGGCATTTCCCCATAGATTTATTATAACGATACATGGTTCAGATTCCAGAGGATGACGCAGTTAAATTTGGCCTTACGGCGGGAATTAACCTGATGGTCCCTCAATCTCGGTTGTTTGTAAGTCGGAAGTACATGAATATAGCTACTGCCTTATGATGTCGTTTTTTCTGCTCGTGATCTGAGTTTCTTGAAGTTGAATTTTTTTGAGTTATAAATGTAGTTGCTGGCTAATATGACGGGACATTTGCCTTGGATCCATCACTGGATCAGTTTGCTCCGATCAGTCAAACGTGGACTCTCGAAAAGATCTGTTTAGAAAGAGTAAGTGCATAATAAGTTAGCATCATGTCTCACTGCGGTACAAATTTTTGGGGCAAATTCAAGAAAACTTGATAAACCAAATCCACCTTTTTTTAAAAGGGTTGCCGTTACGTTTATATAGGTATTAATGTGTTGGTCGCTGCGTTAAGTTTGCGTGACATTTAGAAGTAAGTCGCTAATAGATTGTAGTGACGTTCCTACCTTGCCGGAATTAGAAATCTTTGCAAATGTCGAAATTTA
>JAKVQY010000017.1:0-45755 GCA_030463045.1 Geotrichum macrosporum
TTTCTATGAAATATATATTAGTATAGTTTTATATATAAATAATTATTAATTAATAATTAATTATTTATAATTAATTATTAATTATTAATTATTACAGCAATTAATATATATTAGGTATTTTTAATAATTTTATTAATAATATTTAATCTCGAAATATTTAATTATTTAATATAAAAATCAGATTATGTGCGATAAGGTAAATAATCTAAAGGGAAACAGCCCAGATTAATATATAAGGTTCCTAATTATAAATAATAAGTGAAATAAATATTAAAATATTATAATACAATCAGTTAATGGATTTGACAATAACCATATTTTTAATGAACATGTAACAATGCACTGATCTATAAAATAATCTTCTATTGACGATTATATAATATTATAAATTACTCATATTGAGTATTAATAAACAATATACGGATCTTTATTTTATTTTATTTAAAAATTATTTAACCGAATATTTAAATATTATTATTAATATTAATTATAATAATAATATGGTAGTAGAACATTTAATGAAAAAATATATTAATTTTTAATTAATATACAATAAATAATAATTTATTTTATTTATTAATTAAATAGAGAATGCTGACATGAGTAACGAAAAAAAGGTTAAACCTTTTCACCTAAAACATAAGGTTTTACTATAAAAGTACGGCCCTTAATTAAATTATATAAATATAATCTAAGATAGGATAATTCTATATTTTATATTTTATTTATTTTATTTTATTTTAATTTAAATAAATAAAAATATCTTTTATTTATTAATTAAATTTAATTAATAAAAATTATAAAAAATAAAGAGATATGTTTAATTTTATACCGTAATGTATACCGACTCAGGTATGTTAGTAGAGAATATTAAGGTGAATTAGATAATTAAAGGGAAGGAACTCGGCAAAAATAGCTCTAACGTTAGTCAATAAAGAGATTTAAAAACAAGGTTGTACAACTGTTTAATAAAAACACCGCACTTTGCATAAACGATAAGTTAACGTATAAGGTGTGAACTCTGCTCCATGCTTAATATATAAATAATATTATTTAATGATTATATAATTAAATTTAGGTAAATAGCAGCCTTATTATGAGGGTTATAATGTAGCGAAATTCCTTGGCCTATAATTGAGGTCCCGCATGAATGACGTAATGATACAACAACTGTCTCCCCTTTAAGCTAAGTGAAATTGAAATCGTAGTGAAGATGCTATGTACCTTCAGCAAGACGGAAAGACCCTATGCAGCTTTACTGTAATTAGATAGATCGTATTATTATTTATTATATTCAGCATATTAAGTAATCCTATAAAATTAATAATTTTATAAGTAATCGTTTAGATATTAATGAGATACTTATTATAATTTAATGATAATTCTAATAATATATAAAAATAATATAATAAAATAATATAAAACTTAATAGATAAAAATTCTTAAGAAATATATTATATATATATATTAATATATATATTTATAATATAAATAAGAGACAATCTCTAATTGGTAGTTTTGATGGGGCGTCATTTTCAGCAATAATATCTGAATAAGTCTATAAATAAATATATAAAATTATTGAATAAAAATGATATATATTATATATATTAATTATAAATTTAAATATATTTATATTTTTTAATAAAATAATAAATTGAATATATTTAAGTAATAGATAAAAATATGTACAGTAAAATTGTAAGGAAAACAATAATAATATTTTAAAATATTTAAGATATAGTTAGATTAATATAATGGTATAACTGTGCGATAATTGTAACACAAACAAGTGAAACAAGTACGTAAGTATGGCATAATGAACAAATAACACTGATCGTAAAGGTTAATGATAACGAATAAAAGTTACGCTAGGGATAACAGGGTAATATAACGAAAGAGTAGATATTGTAAGTTATGTTTGCCACCTCGATGTCGACTCAACATTTCCTCTTGGTTGTAAAAGCTAAGAAGGGTTTGACTGTTCGTCAATTAAAATGTTACGTGAGTTGATTCTTTATCGCTAAATGGAAATGTAGAGTTATAACTCAATTTTATACGTAAACAAATGGTCTTTTTGTACTTTCTGGTCTAGGGAATGAGCTTCAAGTGAAAAAGTTTTTGCTAATGTCTGTGTCTTATAATAATATATAACGCCAAAATTAAAACAAAACCAGAAGCTGTTAACGTAATCTTAAATACTTCATTGTAACACTGGTTACCTAGAAAACAATCCCTGTTCCCCATTTCATCAGCCACTGAGTTAAAGTCATAAAACTTACCAAACAGCCTATTAAAAACATAGGCAGTTGGAATTGGTGAAAGTGCTAGAATTCCCCAATTTTGACTGAAGTGGTTCATCCCAAAGGCATCTCCTACAATCATTGGGTAGGATCCAAAACACATTCCGTACATCAGACCAGAGCAAACCGAAATAACCCATAAATGCTCAGGAAAAGTCATAAAGAGACCACCTAGTTGTGCAACAAAAGAGAAGAAACCCGCCCCTAGGAGAAGCCAGTCTCTCTTCATACGGAGTCTATTTACAAGATAGTCGGAAAATGTTCCACTGCAAAGCCTGCCCGTGAAGCTGCTGAGAGAAATTATTCCCACATGAAAGGACTGAGTACTCTGAACAAGCATGAGAAAATTCTCACTTTTAGAGGCTGACTCAGATTCCACATAAGAGTCCAGAGTATGAAGTTGAGACGTGAGCAACGCTTTTACAATGTAACCACACGAGTAAATGTACATTTGCCCAATGCCAGCCAATAGTCCCATAATAAAAATATGACACCAAAACAATGAACTTCTTAAAAGTTGACTCCCGTGCACATCAATATTCGAATTAACATTAGTTAAAACTGCTTCCAGACTTGGTTGTCTCGAATGCCCCATCCCTATCATTTCTAGGCTTGATCTTCGAGTGGAAATGCCATGGCCTGGCATGAAAGGAATTGATTGAGGAAGAAACCTGATGAAGTAGAAACAGAGGAAAAAAATACACGCAGGAAAAACTGTTAAGAGATCGAGAAGTCGTTCAGTATTTCCAGGATAGAGCATAGAAGAGAGCCATGTCAGCATAAATGCGCTTAACCCGAAGGCTGCCATGGGGACAGAAGTTGCAAACCCTCTCATGTCGGGAAAGTTGACAGCCGCACATTTCACGACTGCTGATAAAATAAATGTGCTTCCACCTCCCACGCAGAATATAGCGCATGCGATTAAGGGAAAAGACGCAATGATATGAATGTAGGCATTCCGGAGAAAACTGTAACCAAAAAAGATCAAAAATGCACCGATCAAAATCGATATGGAGGGCCCTCGGCGATCAACCAGGGACCCAGATATAGGACCTGTTAGTGCGGAGCCCAAGCTACCAACCAGACCTATTGTTGATGCCTCAGATACAGAAAATTTCAGCTGTGAAGCTAATTGGGGGGCATACGCGGAATAAAGGTAAATTGTACCACTCGCAATACCTAGCTCCGTTTGCATTAGAATCATATATAGCCGTTGAAACTATAAACAGTGATATGCAAACTTACCGGAGAAAAAGCACGCGACCAAAGAGATCACTCTACTCTTGCCGCCATCAGTCATTGTAAATGTTAAGAACGAATGTGTTGGACAACAGAAAATTAAAAAGAAAAACTGCAAATACAAGTTATACAAACCTCATTGCAGCCCTCCGTTCTCAAATTTGTCTTTATTCCAAGAAACTTGTGAATAAACAACTGCAATTTTTCTGGCTAAAAAAAGGTTTGACACAAAATGGACAATGGGCATGAATGTCGAAACGATACGGTGTCTAAATAGTACTCTGAATATCCTATCACGCAGTATATTTGAGTATAAAATATGACAAAGAGGAACATGAAAAATTGGAGCGAAGGCATCTGTTAACAATGAAGCTTCTAGGTCGACTGATTTATGGAGGCTTAAAGAGTTTTAGCCGACACAGCAGTGCGAGAGTGAATTCTGATGGTTCCTTACGCATACAGCTCCACGATTCATTTGTTCGTAACTTCAATAACTCGATTCATTTTCAGGAGCCCTTGAAAATTGTATTCTGTGGATCTGACTCGTTCAGCACCGAGTCCTTCAAAAAAGTACTTGAGTATCAAACTGCTAGCAAAGATAAAATTGCATTTGTTGACCTCGTAACGAGGCGTCCTAAGCCAAAAGGACGTGGAAGGGGCTGTATTGAGAAAACAGAGATCCAAAAATACACTGATTCTTTTGCACAAGAGGTCCTATGCTTTACCCCAGAAAGTGACGCCGAGTTCTTGGACTTGGCCAAGAAAAGAGATTACAACATGGCTATTGCTGTTTCTTATGGTAGGTTGATTCCAGGCGAGTTTCTCCAATTACTGAAATACGGGGGTCTAAATGTTCATCCCTCACTTCTTCCACGGTACCGAGGGGCTGCACCATTGCATGCCGCTCTACTAAATCAAGATCCATTTACTGGAGTTTCTGTTCAGACTCTGCATCCAACAAAATTTGATCGAGGCCACATATTATTCCAAACTCCGGAAATTAATATTACTGTGGAAGAAACGTTACTATCCTTAACACGGAAATTGGCGTCGCTTGGTGCGGACGGACTAATAACTGTCTTAAGAGAAAAGCGGTTTGAAAATATTGACAAATATTCCATTACCAGTTCGAAATATCATAAGTCATACACAAAAAAGGTTAGTACTAAAAGCCGAAAACTGAATATCGATACCGAGTCTACGTCTTCAATCCTGACAAAGTATCGTATATTTGGTTCTGTATACATGCTACACGACTTTACGATTAAGCGAAAAAACCAGCCTGTTGTTCAGCAACGTAAACGTGTACTTCTAGAAGAACTCGAAGATGTTTCCCACAGCTTCCCTGATGAATTTCCCGAAATTGCTCGCGCTCAACAACTAGGTGAATACTATTTGCATGTTGACAAAAAAAAGAAAAAAGAATCGCAGCTCATTTTTAAAACTTCAGATGGCTTTGTGTCTGCAAAATCTATCAAGATGGAAACATTTGCCGCTTGCGATGCTCAACAACTTCAACTCAGTCTTAAAAAGAGAGGAATAGTGATTCAGAAATTTACCTCTGATGAACTGGACTAATATCAAAACTAATATCAGATCGAAAGGCTTTCTTGTTCCTAATATCAAAATAAAAAGCAAGACATGAAATTAAAAATGAATAATATGGAACTGTAAGTAAAAAAAGAAGAGCTAAACTGACAGCTCAGCTAAAAAAGAAGATAAATGCAGGCTGTTACGTGAGAGTTTGATACTTTCGATTAAACTCCGTTACAGCAATGCCGATTTCTTTGTACAAAAACTTCCGGCTGGAAGAATCAGGAATGGGAATAAAGGGACCCTGTACACCACCCCGTAATATCAATGCTAAACCGGTCCTCTCCATTGCGATTGTCTGCAAATCCCTGAATCTCACTTCCCATTCAGTTGTCATAGATGTTGTGTTCAAAAGCATTATACGTAAAAACGTAACAACAATAATCATTTCATCATCTGCTAGGCACAAGTGAGCAAGGTATGAATCGCGAAAAAATTCTCCATTGTTGACAATCTTGAGCCACGCCTGACCTTGAGCTTCACGTTGGCTATAAGGTCGCACAATCCCATCATGAGCAATAAATCTAGGCGGGCGCACGCTATCAATGGAATTTCCATCAAAGACAGTTGTGGTGTTCCTAACACCTTCGCTAACACTGTTTGCAAGATCAAAAAATCCAATAGCAGTTTTCGTGGGTAGACCAATAATACCTTTCCCAAGTCCCTTGAAAAATCCAATAGCACCCTCCTGGTTTGCACCCTTGACAGGTGCCAGAGCAAGACCAGTAACTCCACTTGCAATACCATCCATGAACGAGTTAGCACCAGATGTAAGTCCATATAAAGCATGCTTAGGCCTATTTCGAGATCTTTTTACGCGCCGTTTATCTTGGAATGCACGGTCCATGCTAGCAGCAGATAATCCCTTTGAAATACTTCCTGTGAACTTGGAAAAACTATCACTAATTCCAAAGATAGACTTTTTCATGAAACTTAGTCCTCCTTTGGCAAGACTAATACCAAATTCCTGAGGCCGATCGTTCATGATATATCCCTGATAAGGCTCATAAAACATGTCCATGAAACCCGAACTGAGATTATTGAAAAGTCCAACTGGATTTCCAAGGAAGTCAGCTGACCCAAGGATTTTGTGAATTTGGTAGAAAAACTCTTGTCTGTAATGAGTTGTTATGGATTGAGCAAGCATAGGCAAAGGAGTCCGGATGTTTTCAATGACAAGGGCATTTAGACGTATTGGAGCATCATTGACGTTACCCAATGCCATAGTTAGAACATTGAAGAAGAACATGAGAGCATTTTCGGAAGAAGCTTTCTCTTCGGCATTAATTCGCTCTGTTCTCACAAAAGATAAATCCATTTGTGCAGGCTGAATATGCAGCACTTCAAAATAAAAATCTAATCCAGATGTATCGCTTAGGGGTTCGGGAATTTCAAGCTGAGTATCACAAAGCATGTCTCTCTGTTGACTACTAGTTTTTCGATATGCATTGAAAAAATCAATAATAGAAAACAGGAAATCCTCATCCAACTCTACTGTAATCTGCTGGAGTAGTATAGTAGCGTACTTGATGTAAAAGACGCCATGGCTATCGTCCCTTACTTTTGTGATAGATCCTGAAAATGTGGGATGAGTATCCATTTCCTTGCCAGTCTGCGGGACAACACTCGGGAAAAGAAGAATAGGATAGATACCACCATACAACTGGTTATCAATTTGCATCCATTTCATTCTCATAGAAAAAGTTTCGTAAATATCTGAACATTTGTACTGCAATTCAATTCCTCGGAGTGTCATATAACAGAGCTCCTGCATGCGACGATTAATCAAAGAAACTCCAATACCTTCGAGTCGAACAATGATGCTTGAAGAAATATCTCCCTCATTTTCTTGAACGCTAAATTGATCAGCCTGTGAAGCAACACTGGCTGTAGATGCTGTATGTGTGTTGATCTTATATAAACTCATAGTGGGATCGTAATCAGACAACACTAATGTTTGCGTAGGACCGTCAGCTACCACATTTAAGTCAATTATGCCACCTGGGCTGTTAGGAGTAGGGTGTATCTTCATTGGCTGTAAATTACCAATTTCAGCAAGTTGAACTCTTCGCTCCCTTCCATTGCAGTCAATGATAAGTTCTTTCAGAGGGGCTGCGGGATAGTCCCATGCGTAAGGCATTACACTTTTTGGAGGAATTTGATATACGATAGGGAGAAACTTTGGATGTTGCACAAGCTCAACCCCAGTGTCATCGACGTAGGGATTGGCTTGATAGAACTTAAAGGTGTGGCTAGTGAAGTTGCGAACTGAGAATGGCCAGTTTTTACCAGCCTTGTCAATGTGAAGATATAATGTTGCATTCTCAAGCATGACGTCAATTTTGAGAAGTACGTAGCCAACATCATGCTGAAACATTCTCAAGTAAATACGACCTATATTATCGATATTAAAGGGAGCAGACCAGGTAGATGAAGACCCTTGAAACGACGCAATGAGTTGCTTTTGGCTGGAACGGCGCAGAAAATTCAAAGGCTTTAGAGAATTGGCTGAAACAATTATAGTATTAGACGAGCTGGGGTCGCGAACTTGCAGATCAAACCCGAGTTTATTGTGCAAAATAAACCGAGGAGTGAGAGTAACAATTTTAGTCAAGTGGTATTTTCCAAGACCTTCACTAACATGTAGACCAACATGAATTTCAGACTGCCTGGTACTGGATTGAATTCCGACATCGGAATCTTTTCCAAGTGTATCAAAGCTTAGCGGTTCGCTCCACTTTGAATCTCCGACACGAATAGTTGCACGATTTCCGCGATCATCGCTATCAAAAGACCACATTTTAGGAGACGCAATTTTCATGAAAGCTAAAGACATCGTTAGTAATTGATATGAACACCACAAAAGCATAACACATACTTTCTTTTCCATTTAGTTGCTGAGAGATAGATTGGACCCTAGAAGTAGCCGTATTAAATTTTGTTTGGATCTTGACATCTAAACCAGTTTTATTTAAAATTAAGTAAGGAGCGTAAACTTGAACCTTGCAACCACTACCATCAGACTTATCATCTCTATTGCAAAGTTAGCGGCAAAAAAATAAATGACAATTGGAGAGACTTACATGTAATGAAGTTTGAGCACTAAACGCTGGCCATCAGAAGACCGCGTAACAAGACCATGCTCCATTTTGAAGTCTCCCTTAGGAGAATTTATTACTGCAAAGTCAGTACAACTGTACCCTGCATCCTTTGGGTGAACGTTCAGTAAAAGAAGATGAGATAATTCAACAACGTGAACTGCACCTTTAGCACCGTGTTTTAGTGTATTGCTCCAATCTTTCCCAGTAGTCTTATCAAAAATTCGGTAAGTGAAATCAAAAGGGAGCAAGTTTGTGATTTCAATGGGAGCTGATAAAACGATCTTCATATTAGGATAAACACGAGTTAGAGGTATTCCGCTATCGTATATAGCAGTTGCTTGAAAATAAAATCGCATTGCAACATTAGGGTCTTCTGGAAAGCAAGAGATAGACTTGGGACCTGTGAGCATATTTTTCCAATAAAGTGGCTCTCTAGACCAGGTAAATCCAAAACTTGGATCTGGTCGAATGCTGACAGTCTTGTCATAAGAATGCTCAATTGGGATGGCTCTGCATCGACCGGGTTCGATTCTCCAGCGTCGAGACTCATTGCTGAAAGTGCCAAGAGCAATTTCAACGGGAACTTGAGTCTTATTCTCAAAAGTAAGTGCAGATCTCAGTGTTATTCTCTTCACACTCTCATCCATGACAACCTCGCACATGAGTCGATGGCTTACGCGGTGAGTTTTAGGATAAAGTGTATGAAGATGCTCTCCAACACTAGTGACGGACATGTTTCTGATTGGATCGTACGGACTTCCTTGCAAGCGAATGCCCAAGTTCACTTTTTGTGTGTCGGTTCTAAGATTTTCACGCACTGTGTTCCAGTCATAAAAGCGCCACGGAATTTCTTTTCCTTCTGGAATCACAGTGATATTTTTCACTTCATCTTTATCAGGATGATCAATCCAAACTTCCACGTCATAGCCAGTTTGATTTACAATTCGGTAAGGAGCAATTTCATTACGTGGTCGGGAAAAGAAGTCTTCAACGTCTTCAGAAAGGTACTCAATGACGTCACCAATAATTGAAATAGTTTGAGAAGTAACTGTGATTTCTGCCATTCTGCGAGAATATAAATTAACAGATGTGTTTTTATTTTCAATAGACCTGGCAACATGAAATCCAAGATCCCAGGGCTCAATCAGAGGCTCCCAGGCAGACTTTTCGTAGTTGAAAATATTCACAAAAGTCTCAATACCAGCATCGACAGTGAGATCTGAGGACCAATTCCGAATTTTCACGGCGAAAGGTTTAGCACACATATCAAGCATAGGAAGTTCGTGCAGGGTACCTATCAGTACAAACCGAAGACCTTCAAACTCTGCAAGAAGGGTCTGTCCTCTAATTATTGGAACATTAATGCGAGCACCTGATGCTCGCGCGGCCTGTGAAACAATTTTAGATTTTGCAGCCAGAGAGGTTCCAAGGGTTTTTGATGCCGATGATCGAAGCTTCTGCATTTTAGAAAACCTTGAGTACT
The DNA here is from genome assembly GCA_030463045.1 of Geotrichum macrosporum. Classification (NCBI taxonomy): domain Eukaryota; kingdom Fungi; phylum Ascomycota; class Dipodascomycetes; order Dipodascales; family Dipodascaceae; genus Geotrichum; species Geotrichum macrosporum. The sequence goes on from JAKVQY010000017.1 coordinate 9,720, forward strand.
CAGATGGCTCTAGATTCATATCTACAACAGAAGGTTCGTCCTGCTTGGTGTCAATTTGAGCAGAGAGCAGTGAGGCTCTCTTAACAATATCTAACGCAAGCATGACATCACGTAGCGCTAAACGCAAAACAAGAGGCTCACAATTAATGTTAACCTTCGAAATTTCGGAATTTGGGGAAGAGCCTCTGTTGTCCATAGTGGTAGTAAGCGAGAAATCGTCCAGAATTCTGAGACGATTTCGATCAAATGTATTCATTCTGCATAAAAACATTCCCACTTTGCTGACAGAAAGCATCATCGTTTCCTGTTGCGAAAGGAGAAAATGCTCAGCCTTGAAAACTATTGCCTCAGAGTCCTCTAGTTTAGGATTTGCAAGAAGAATGACTGAAGCATCCACAACATTGACATGATACTCAATACGCATGGTAGTGTTTTTTGGAGGCGAAGCAATAGCAGATGGCTTTAGCAGTTCATCTGAGTCTTCCAAGAGCGAATCCTCATCAGAATCCTCATCAATATTGCTATCGTCTAAATTCTTAGAGGATGTGGGAATACCAAATTCTATAAAAGCCTTAAGAGCAAACAAGTAATCAAGTGCAAGAATCATAGATGGACTATCCACAGTTAGCATTGCCTTCAGGGTTCGCGCTTCTTGTCCTGTAAGAGAAAGATTGCACATAAACTGATACTCATCATGATTAGCAATAGGAATGATTTCAGTGAACTTATTTTCCTTTATTGTTCTTGTATCATGAACAGTAAAAGCCTTGATATGAACATCAGACTCCAAGTCACCGTTATTTTTCATGCGCAGCTTGAGCCCAGAGTCATTCAAAGAAAATTTAGTTAACCCGCACTTCTCCATATTAGCCGGCAAAACTTCCTCCGTATTATTGTACAACGATAGCGCAATCTTGTTAGCATGAAATGAAAGATCTAGTTTGCTTACACCAGTGTTGCTAGGAAGGGCCGCTGAACGTACAAACTCAACAGACTCCAAGTTTTTTTGAACTCTAAGTTCTTCCTCAAGTTCATCAATTTCATTTTCTTGCATTCCAGGATCTCCCACGAAGATTCCTGAGACAATAGCGCTTGCATCCATGAGGAACTTGTACTGCAATTCAGTGAATCTGATCGTGGTATCAGAAAGGTAACCAGAGATAATCGTGATGGGCCTAGTCATAGATTCGTAAGCCTCCACATAGGAAATATCAAAAGCTAAGTCTAGCTTGTCAATCATTTCCAGGTATTGATTAGTATTGTTCAAGAAGTTGAAGTTAGAAGACAACTTGATGTCACGTATACCCACAGTTACGTGGTTAGCGGTTGGACCAGTTGGATCCTCCGGAAAGTGAATGTATTCGTTTTTGGCATATATTTCACCCAAGTGAGCAACAACCATGTCGCAGAGACCGTCGTCAGAGAACTCAACCAACCGAGGAATCACCACAATAGGAGTGGATACCAAAATATCAAAATGAATTTTATTGGCATCTTCAAGCTGGAGTTGATTAGCCTGAAGAAGGGCAGCCTGGCGCGCAGAGTCATATAGTGCTTTCATTTGAACAAACTTAGACATGAATTTGACAATTCTTGCAAATGGCTCTTCGACCACATTAAACCTTATAGATCCAGCTCGAAAATATATTGAGCTATTGAAGTGAAAGTCACTAGAGTTGGGATCAAAAGTTTCGTACTTGAAATCAGCTAAGTCACTTCCTTCAATACTGATGAGCTGTCTAAGAATCGAGTTTCGTGTAGATCCCTCGTTTACCTCGTCGTGCAAGCTGAGTTTTCCAATTCGCGCACCAACCTTAATTTTCTCAGGAATTAAAAACACATTAACAAGAGCGCTATCAAGTTGCATTGTGGCGAGTTTGATGCCATCATCATTGAGAAGGATAATAATGGAGTGTAGCTCAACTTTAACATCAACTTTCGCAACATTTTCATTAGACACAACGGCTGAGGAATTGTCATGTGGTAGAGTTGTATTATCGTGGTTCTCTGGCTGAGGAGAGGAGGGATTTGGGTTTGTGAAAGTGGTGATAATGAAATCCAGGATGGTCAAAAAGCTTTTAGGAGATATAACGTATTTCATAGTTGACATGGACACCACAACTTCTTGATCATTGATTTGCTGGCCAAATTTGTCAAACTGGTCGGTTTTAATTCGTTTGTATTTGACGTTGAAAAGTTCATCAGATTTCTGACTTTGACTCATTGACGTAGCGATCTTCGTAAGCTCGTTAGCGGAATCTTTTTGGGTGTAATCTTCGATTGAAAGGCTTTTTAACACAACATCAGCCATCATCTCTCTGTCTTTTAAATAGTAATCAATTTCGAATGATTCCAAAATCATGTCAACAACAGGCTCTTGCTCAAGAGTATCTTGAGAAACGCACCTATGTAATGCCATTTCAACTCGCTCAACCTTAAAGTTAAATTCAAAAGTTTTTTGATCTGATTGCCTTATGGTGCCAGCACCTGAAGGCTTTTCAACACTGGAAGAACCCAAATCTGAATCCGACACTTCGTCCAAAATGTACTCAGGCAATGTATTGCTGAGAGAGCGGCCTCTTGTTATTGAGTCTCTAATTTGAGCTGTAACTGGTCTGCTTTCTGAAGAATTGGAATGGCCTTCTTCGGAGAAATTGTCAAATGAAAAGTTAGGGATACACTTGTCAATAAGCTGCATCATAATTTTGTATTTCACATCTGACATTGAAGCACTGAATTTTGGTAATGTTCCAGAGAGCTTAAATTTTGTAAGGCTTTGGGCGTCAGGCAAAATGGATATTTCAACCAAAAAGTCCAAATTGATGCGGTCCAAAACAGATGCAGGACCATTTGATAAACCATTATGGAGTTGTTTCATAGTGTCTCGAACGTTTGAACCAATTAGTAGTTGAGTGTTTTGGAGCTGCAAATTCAATTTGTCATACATCAAGGATTCCAATCGTTTCCAATCACTATCTGTATATTGCAGTGTCTTCTTTTTCTTAACTTCCTCAATAACTTCTCTACCGACAAGGTGACTTACAACACTGATGTGTCCAGCATCGATGATTGCACAAGGAGACGACCAACTTGTGACATCTAAAGGCATAACGATAAGAGGAGCTTGTAAATCAAGTTTCAAGTTTACCGTTTTGTGTTCCTGAAGAGCATATTCTAAGCCGATTCTTGTTTGATCTCGAAGTTCTTCAACAGTTGCATTTGCCGCGTTCAAAATAGCTCCGATGGTTTCTAAATGAATCTTCGGGGGATGAAAAAATCTAACGACATTTTCAAGAAACTGAGTATTATAAAAAACAGTTATACTCTTCATCTTGATAAAGAGATTTGAATCCGCAATGCCATCAAGCGGATTATGCTCAAAAGACATCCAGAAAAAAGCATCTTGGTCTTGAGATTTAACCAGTACTGACTGCGTTTCGCTATCTTCGTCACTTAAAGTTTGCAGTGACGAATCCGAGGATAAAGACTTTACTGTGACCACTTGTTTGTACAGTGTAGTGCTGGAACCATCATCAACTCTAAGTTCATGGAGAGAGACATTAGCAAGATAGGAGTCAGGCCGGTTGTAAAAGCTTGAAGAAAGCCCATTAAATAAGATTTGCATAATGTCTTCAGGACTGTTGTGGGGATTTCTCCGCAGTTTAAAGCTTCCAGTATTAAGAGTAGCTTCCACCTCCAATGTAACTGTATCTTTCGGAATATCTATCGAGTCAACAACAGCTTGTTTTTCATCCCATTCAATAGCATCGTATAATTCTTGGCGTTGTTCTTCAGTTATTGTAACAGGTTGTGCACCGTCTTCAGTAGATGGAGCTGCCTCTGTTTCCCCAGAACCCCAAAGCCATGCCGACCAACCATTATTTGCATGTTTTGTTACTTGAGGTTTTAGTTGGGCCTTTTCCTTTCGTAGCTCTGCCTTGGCCAACGACCTGTAGAAACGAAGGTCTTCAAAACTGTATTTAAGTTCCAGCTTATGGTATTCTTCAGTATCCTCAAGAGATAGTGGAGGAAAGACGGTTTTATCTTTGTATAATTGAATGTATCGAAGACGGTCTTCTCTGCGTTCCAGAATGTAATCCCAGGTCCATTCACGTCTCTTTTGTTGTACCTCAGTCAACACTACAGTTCCTGCATACTTCAGCCAGGCTTTTGGATCATTTGCTATTGGAACCTTTGGTCGAAATTTCTTAAACTCCTTCGTCCGCATGTAAATTCTAAAAATCTCAGCTAACCAGAGGGCGTCTCTGTATTGATCGCTATCAAAAACAAAACCAAGTTCGTCAAACATTAATTGAGCCTTGGTTTTAGGTCCTTGTGAAGGATTTTTGTTCAGTGTTATTCGTCCCAATCCTGATACAGGTCGCAAGATATACTGTAAATCTTCGCTGGCATCGTCTTTGAGGCCGGGAATTGACGACATAATAGCAAGCAATTCTTGAAATTCTTTATCTTTAAATGACTCGCTATCTGTGTTCCAATATATCGATAATGAACTCAAAGTAGTAAGCTTGTGAGTAGTTCCTGTTGATTCTTGTATAAAAATTGGATCCCAATCACTATTAGTGGAGACTGCCGAAAGTTCTTCCAAAGAAATGCCAATAGAAAACGGGTGATGAGGGACACTGCTATGATCTTCGTATCGAATATGAATATTCTTTATAGTAATTTGAAGGTTTTCCACAATTTTTGATATTAAGCTGTCGGTGAAGCTTTGGTTTTTACGAATCTCTTCAGGGCTTAAATTGGAATTGGCTGCCATTTTATCAGAAAGTTCCAAATCTTCTAACTTTTCCTGCTTGACAGCTTGCGCGCGTCTTTCCTCATCGCTGGCATCGTAGTCTTGGTCAAGCTTTGGAACTGCGAGAAGTAAAACATCTTCAATCAGTACTTTGACAGGTTTATTTTTTAAGTTAGACCATGGGATCTGGAGTACTAACTGGCCTAAGTGGCCTTCAACAACATCTATGGGTAATTTTAATTGGTCCAGAGCCTAGGAACTGTTAGAATAAGATTGTTCATGAATGCAAATAACACACCTCTCGTTTTAAACTCAGATTTCGTAGTTTGACATCACCTCCCCAAATACCAATGTTTAATTGCTTTGGATCAAAATTTTTGACCTACGAATTATTAGAAAATGAACTTCAGCCTGAAAAAATCGATTTTAGCATACATATGATCCCTAAACTCTTGTTAGTACAATAAGATCTTCAATAACTAAAGTCAACATACTAGAAATCGATTCAATAATGAGGCAACGAGTGATTCTAGCATTTTAAACTAATTGGCAATTTCCTCTCGGGCGGCGCAGTTGCCACTACTGAGAGTATGGTTTGAATCCAGTGAGCTTTCCTCTTAAAAGAAAGGAGAGTAAGTAAGTTAAACGGAGCTAACCAAGCTCAAGAATATAAGGAATGCAAATTACCAAATACTAATTGAGCTGACGTACAGTCTATACCGCGTAAACAGAAAATTAGATATAGTTGAGGAGAGCAGGTGAACCCAAGCCAAAGGTACCTCTTTGACTTTGGCGGGAGTTGGGTTCAGAATTTGTGAACGTTATTTCGGCCATACGTATTAACCCCAACCCTATTTTAAAATGTTATGATTGTTAAAGTTGTTTAGGACTTAGCAGTTAGCAATGCTTCATTCAAAGTGAAACATGGTAAATAAATCTGATACCCGCAATTTAAAGAATAGCACCATGCGATCTAGGAATTCATATTTTTATCAGCCAGTCAATCTTGGTTGTAGTAAGATGTAAAGGTAGTTCATTAAAACTACCGAAGAGACGTTTAAAGAAAAGGAATCACATATAGTGCACAGATATTGTGTTCTCGATGCTCAATGACGCTGGCATCTTTATTGAAAATTACTCCAAGGGCTTCCTGTTTAACTGATATGGTTTTTTATATTCATTCTACAAAATAATTTTCATAATTGACATAAGGAAGTCTTGAATCCTTTTCCTGGAGCTGAGAAAAAGGATGTGACCAATATCACCACTGATCAATTAAAAATATTGCAGGCAGGTCTAGCTTTTTCCATAATGAAAAAACCATTTTCGTGCAATACTCTTTTGAACTTTCATTTACGCCTTTCTTGGCTTCTCCCATACAAGTTTCTTTAGGGCCAGTAAAAAGGGTTTAAAACAATTTACATAGTTCCAGCTCTTCCTGCCAGGTCCTATTCTAAGTTATTAAAATACCTTGGCTGGCAATAATTTAAGACAGTGTGTACATTCAGCTGCACTGTGGAAAATTTGAGATTGGCTCTTCTTCTAACCCATTTTACTCCAGGTCTCTTGCTTCTAGGTTAACTTTTTAACAAAGACCTCAAGCTAACCTGCTACGTCCAGAAGAACAATGCCTAATCTTCCATGAAAAGCCTGTCCGTTTGCCAGCTCACTCGCAAACTCTTCAATATCGCCCAGTTTCAAAAATGTATCTGCGTAACTTGCTCCACAACTTTCAGCTAGTTTCAAGAAGTTATACCATACCGTCAAGGATGGCACTTGGTTTTAGCAATTGAAATATCATGACGATAGACTTTCTATTCTTTTGACTTTTGAGCTCTGGAGAATATGCGTCAAAATTCACAAACAAACTGAGCATATATTGAATGGTTTGTCGCATGTATTTTCAAGAAACGCTGCATTGACGCACAATACCAATTTGATTTCGAGTGTTGCAATCTACGATAAAGAATAGAAAAGGATATATTTACTACTAACCTTATATTTCCTTTGATCTACTGTACTAAATAGACCAGGGTTTTCTGGTAAGGTATGGTGCTATTGAGTTTTCATCATGTCCATCGTATTTGGATAATGTGTACAGCATGAATTAAGACTCTCGGATAGCCGTATTTACAAAAGTTTCTTCACGTGATATTTTTGCAGCTTACATATTGCTACACATTAGGCTTTGTCATTTTTCTTACAGTTTTTTCTCCTTTCGAAATTCTTGCCAGCAACCACCACTAATTCAGACTTCTACCCTGCCATTCCACTAAGAAGGGTCCACTCGTCTGGACGAAGTTTATGGGATACTTGCAAGCTTGCTCTTTATTTTTCCTAATTTTCACTACATTTTCATTATACTTTTCGTCGCCATATTTATCTTTAGATCATCCAAATTTTAAATAGGCAACTTCGTGGCGACGCGTTTCATCGCTTTGGAGTTGGGCTTTTGTGTACCACCAACGCGTATTTGCTTTGACAAAAGATTCCAATTGAAATTTTTATCTTGCCTGATATATTAAAGCATTAAAAAGTTTGCGCAGCTGTTTCTTGAAAGATACCTAACCGAGAGTACGCGGATCCTGATTTCTATTTATCCGTGACTTCAAAAAAAAAAAGCATAAAATTCAACCATGCTATCGCTTGTTGATGAGACAATAGAACTTCTTCGCACATTTCGCCATGTTCCTGAAGACATGGTTAAGCAGCTTTGTTATAAAGCACAAGAGTTGCTGGTAGAAGAATCGAATGTACAACTTGTCCACACGCCAGTGACAATATGTGGTGATATCCACGGGCAATTTCATGATTTGTTAACTCTTTTTTCTGTGGGAGGTGAATGCCCATTTACGAACTATCTTTTCTTGGGCGACTTTGTTGACAGAGGGTTTTATTCCGTGGAGTCTTTTCTACTTTTACTTTGCTTAAAAGTCCGTTATCCGGACAGAATTACACTAATTCGAGGCAACCACGAGTCCCGTCAAATTACAGCAGCTTACGGATTCTATGACGAGTGTATGCGGAAATACGGCTCGTCATATGTCTGGCGGTTGTGCTGTAATGTGTTTGATTATCTTGCATTGTCGGCACTAGTTGGAGGCGCTGGAGGTGTTTTTTGTGTACATGGAGGACTTTCCCCAGCTATTAAGCACATAAATCAGATCCGAGTCATTGATAGGAAGCAAGAAGTCCCTCATGATGGGCCCATGTGTGATCTTCTTTGGTCAGATCCGGATGAGACTCTTGATGTTTCTTCAGATCAGTATGACCCTAGCGAAAGTAATGCGGTTGACCTTGACTTGTTTATTGCAGATGAGAACACAGAATTGCGTGCTGAAGAGACTCGAGAAGTCCGAAGTAACAAGACAACAATCGAATATGGTTCTAGCAATAGTCACAGCCCAGGCGGCGAAAATCTTGATAATAATTCTAACGATACACCAATTAATGACAGCACTAATGACCTGAATGATTTGAGCAACAATGATGATAGCAGACGAGAAATTGAGGAGGGGCAAAATAGCGACGATCGTGCGTTTGAAGGGATGTTTGAAGACAGTAAGCCATCCGGAAGGGCGGCGACAAGGTTAAGAAACTTAAGTCAGGCTAATAGCAATGTCGCGCAGTGGAGCCTTTCACCTCGTGGTGCTGGCTATGTTTTTGGGCCGGGACCAGTGCATGCGTTTAATCATCTCAACAATACATCTCTAATCGCTCGTGCACATCAGCTGGTATTGGAAGGCTACAAAGAGATGTACAATGAATCTTTAGTAACTGTGTGGTCAGCACCGAACTACTGTTATCGCTGCGGAAATGTCGCAGCTATTTTGCGGATAGACGACGATCTGTCCCGTCACTACACTGTATTTGAGGCCCAAGTCAGTGAACTAGAAGGTTCTAAAGTTATGCCCATGAAGCGGCCCGTTGCAGAGTACTTTTTGTAGAAGACTGTGACTTGTCATTTTTATGTTATGAAGAAAAGGGAAATGTGGAGATTTTATTAGCATTTCGCTCCCTTATTTATTGAGTTTTTTTTTATGATCTAGATCTAGAGTATATAATTGATACTGTTTTTGTAAGCATATTGGATCTCCCTTCACGAAAAGTGTATTAACCAGGTCCAATCTAGACAAGTAAATAAAGGTTAGTTGTGAACAGTTCCAGGACATTGCGAATTAACATGTTACAATACCTTCGGCATCTCGTTGTGGTCACTTAAGCCAGCGAGATGTGTGTTATATTCCTTGACACGCTGCGAAAATGATTTCTTTGATAGATTCTTATCCTTTTCAAGCTAAATCAAATTTATGTTAAAAAGATGAATTGCTCTTAAATATATATATATATATATATAGTAAAGATGGCAAACAAACCCTTTGCTTTTTCATTTGCTCAAATCGAAGTTCAGCTTCAGTCTTTTTGTTTTTGCGCAGTGGAGGCGGCAACTGTTTTTCATCAAACTCATCTTTATCTGACGTTTCCAGCTTTTCAACTTTTTTCCTTGAATCTTTCTTAGATCGCTGAGGTTTGCAGACTCCCTTGGAAGTACTGGGTTTCCCTTTTAGCTTTAGCTTTTTGCGCGGTACTGCAATATCATAGTCATCTGCCATAATCGTGATTTTGCCAGTCCTCTGGGGAAAGGTTCATGGGATTATTGTGGTGTTTAAACTCCTGCGAAAGTAGCGTACTTGAAAGGGTAAGGGCAGAGTGACTTTCAACTGCGTCAGACTTTAGGCTATCTAATCGCCTCCCAGAGTGACCTTTTATTTCGGCGATGAGTTTATCTTATCCTTCGCCTCTTGAGAATTTAAAGCAATGCCTGGCAGAATAAATTCAGTCTCGTCATCGTCATCCGATGACAGTCACTACAATGGTCCTCACAGTACGGAATATGACTCGTATCTTGCCAAAACTTCCATACCATCGCGTACCAGTATTGTTTTCTCCGGCGTTGCTGCCGGAATTTTAACTGCAACATTTATTTGCACTCTAGTATTTGTTCTTGCGACTGGAAATTCCATATACGACGATGACGGCAATGACTGCACAGTTTTCTTTCTAGTAATTATGGGGTTTCTTGCAGTAATGTTTGTTCTAATATTTCACCGCACATTGGCCAAGTTCAAGGCAACCTTTGGAACAAATAATTTGCTGGAAGACCCCGAGTTTGCTGATAGGTTCGTCCAAGGGCCTCAGTGGGAAGAAATTAATGGAAATTCTCATCCTGCACATAGGAGGAACCGTTCTAGCAGGTTTCCTGTTGCCCTAACTGCACTGTGCACTTTGATATCGCTTGGAGCTTTTGTGTATTATCTTGTACGCCTGTTGATTTTAGCAGGTAAATGGGACCACTCACCTCCCCAGGAATACTCACCTCATCTGGGAGGTGTGGCTGTTTCTCTTATGGCTTTCGGTATTTTTGGATATGCTTTTAAGCAGGCTCTCAGCAAGTACTTGTACTATAGTCTGTTTTCTAACGAACCGATGGTTACAGGGGTATATGAGGACAATGAAATACTTCCATAAGATACTTTGCAAATCATTAACTATTAATATAAAATAAAAACACAAACCCAAAAGAAAAAAATTTAAATGGTATACTTTCTGAAACTCTGTTCGAGGGACCTTCGGACACTCATCTTCTGAGCACCCACAAACGACGCCACGGTTGCCTTGATGGCTCGGTCGACATCAGCGTTTGTAACTTCTTCCTGAAGTCGCATTCGTGCAAAGCTTTCACTAATTCGCATAATACTTTCCAAATGACGAACAGTAATAGGAAAAGATCCTGTAGCCAACGACTCTCGACGTAGATCGCTGTAAACTTTGGCAATCTTGTCTTGATCAATTTTGTAAGACGTAGGATGGACTCTCGTTCGTGCAAAGTAAATGTACTTTCTTAACAGGTCCTGAGGAATTGCATTTTCTTGAGTTTCACCAAATCCAGGCAATGCATGCATATCAGCTGCCTTAGCCTTTTGTCTGGTACGCCGAGCACCGGGAGTGGACACTGAAGCATCATCCATTTCTTCATCTTCATCTTCGTCTTCATTTTCCATTTCATCCTCCAGTGGTGTTTTATCTGGATGACTATTCAAGTGTGACTCCACTACATATTCTGCTAATCGGCCATCAGTTTCAGGGTCCACAATATCTCGCACAACACAGAGAAGATCGAATCGAGACAAAATGGGCTCGGTCAAGTCCACATTTTGAGAAAGCGGAATTGTGCTATTGTATCGGCCACCATTGGGATTGGCTGCTGCAATGATGGCACATCGAGCTTGTAAAGAGGTAACAATACCGGCTTTCGAAATTGAAATAGATTGTTGCTCCATGGCTTCGTGAATTGAAGTTCGATCCTGGTCATTCATCTTATCAAACTCATCGATCAAACATGTCCCCTTATCGGCAAGCACGAGTGCTCCACCTTCTAGTGTCCACTCTCTTGTAATAGGGTCTTTTCGTACTGAAGCTGTCAAACCGACAGCAGATGCTCCTTGACCAGTAGCAAATACAGCTCTGTGCGATGTCTTCTCGGCGTACTTTAGAAGTTGCGACTTGGCAGTTCCTGGATCGCCCAACAATAAAACATTAATATCACCACGAATGCGATGCTTGTTTTTAATGTTTTTAGATTCGCCTCCAAATAAGGAACAAGCAATAGCAGTTTTAATGGGAAGGTGGCCATAAATACTGGGGGCAATAGAGCTAATAATACGATCAATGATCTTCGGCTGTCGTCCAAGTTCACGAATCTGCTTTTCCTCTTCATGAGACAAATTGAATTCACCAGATCTACCAGCGTCTCTTCGCTGCACCATATTAGCTTCAATAATAGTTGAAAAGACAGGAAATCCGTTTTTAGCATTCAGACTTCCATCGTAGGAATTTTTGTAAATTCCGGTAACATCGATTTCTTCACCAGGTTTAGCAACATCAATTAAATCCCAGAGTAGAATGACTTCACGATGCCTGGGCAATCGACCAGGAGGTACAGTACCAGGAGATTCCTGGAGTGTGACTCTCTGGTAGTTTCGGTACAAGGTTTTTTCTGAGTTAACCGCGAAGGGACCACGTCTCTTACAGTTATAACAAAAAGAAACTTTGACTTCCGAGTTAGAGTCTTGCACGAACGGTCCCAACGTAGTGCCGCAGTTAAGACAATCAAATTTGACATACTTAAGTTGGGGAAAGACACCAGTTCTCCGCGTTACAACTCCAGACACACGAATTAAAGTATTCATATGACCTTCACGCAACTCTCGTAGGGTGAAGCTACGAGGTAATTCTGTAATACGCACGTGGACTTCAGAGTGGATAGAAGAATATGTGGGATAGTGCAGCTCAATAACTTCCATGGCAACGAGATCAAAGATCTTTAAGGTATCTGAAGGAGCTGCAACCAGGAAATGAGCAAGAATGGCCTTTGATTCCACCAAATGCTTGTACGTAACTTCAAGAGTTTCCAAGTTCTTCTCACCAAGTGCTAAAATTCGAGTACCATAAACAGAAACACCATTGTCATCAGTGTATTCGACTAGGAAGTTTCTAAATTCCTTGGCAATACTTCGATGAACAACTGGCTGTGAAATCCATTCAGCGATAGACCCTGCTTTGATGTCACCTAGGGCTTCCAAGGACAGGATCTCGTTCAAGGGATCATTTAAGGAATCATCTTCTGGATCATAATACTCGTCCTCGTATTGATGGCGCCGTCGTCGCTGTGTAGGGAGACCTGGAGAACCCATGTCTTCTTCGTCGTCCATAAACGCGTCAGGAAGTGGTCTTTGGGATCGCAACAAAACATCACGCATTCTCAACTGTTCATCAGCACGCCTTCGTGCGTTCGGATCGATCTCATCATATTCAGCGTCGTCAATATTTTCGTCGTCCAAGTCATACCCATCATCATCCCTGCGTTGATAGTCCCTAGAAAAAGTCAGCCCAATGCTCAAAAGAATCAAAACAACTTTTTCAACCGTATACTCACCTCATCATGTCATCATTAAAAAGGTCTTCACCATCTGCCTCTTCAGCAGCTTCTTCCAAGTCATCAATGATGTCGTCTCTGATTTCACCTGATTCATCGTCTTCGTCTTCAAAAAAAGCTGGTGGTGATGAAGGAGGCAGTATATGCGCTGGTGAGGAAGGAATATGATCATCCACATCCGAGTTTGACCTCTTTCTTCGTTGAGCCATTGTGATTTAATTAAAGAAATATATTTTCCGACTTTATGTAGAGATGCAAAATATATAAATAAAAGGATTTGAAAAATGAGCAAGCGGAAGTAGGAAAAAACACAGACAAAAAAACAACAACAACATTGTTTTGCGGTGCTCGTTTCGGCTCAATAAATAGAAATAGGCGCGTCATTAGACTTCCTAATTGGGAATATTCGCGATTTTTGTCTGTATCCCTTCGCGCACAATTTGAAAGTCAATCTTGTTCGGCGCGCCCCAAGGAGAAAATACGACTTCTATCGTTCGAATAAAAGAGGGTTGCAATGTTTGCTGACTTGATGGGACATCATGATTGCTTGTATAGGCACGCTTTAGAATAATTCTCTGGTCCACTTCATTTGCCCATAGAAGACCCAAAGCGGGCACTTTCCCATAGTCCCGAGGTTTGTGATAATAGTTTATTTGAGCTGGCAATGAAGCAACAGATGACGCTGAAGCTTGACTCATAGTGGGTTCCGTCGCGCTGGCGTATTGAGACGCGGTTGGCCCTTCCTCTTCCGCCTTGCGTGAGGTTTCCTCCTGGCCATCCTCAGACAAAAAGCTGTTTAGCAAGTCACTATCTGCCAAACTTGTATCGAATCCTTCAAATATACTAGCTGTATTTTTTGCAGGTTGCTGCTTCAATGTACGCTCTTGTTGGTGCTCCTGTTCGATTGTTTCATTCGTCCAGCCTGAATACCAGCGCACCTGATGGTCAACCATAAACGGATCGATTTCATTCACACCTTTTCCTAGCGGTCGCGCAAACCGGTCAGCCACTTGGTTTGCTACAACCACTGCGACATCGTACTGCAATACTAGAGTTCTCATCAGTCTCGCAGCTTTTGCAAGACTTTGTTGCGTATTTCCAACCGCGCCACTGCTAGAAACTTCTGCCCGGTAGTGTGCTGCTATGCTGTCTACCAAAACAAGACCAACATTGTGCTTCTCAATAGCCACAGGTAGTTGATATTGCATAATATGAAGTAGCTCTTCACTGTCATAACAATTGTAACACCGTACATTATTCCCCGAGACAATTTCACCGCTTTGTTCTTTTCCATAGACACTGTTTATGCCATCAATAATATCCTGTAATCTTCGAGTTTCCAGACCACCGCTCTCTGTTGATATGTATACAGCCGATTTTCCTATGCCTCCAACTTCGCTCGGTAGCTGCACAGTTGCGGCCAGCTGTAATAGCAAGTGCGATTTACCGGCAGCACTCTGACCGGCAATTTCTGTAATAGCGCCAATAGGAATCCCATTCCCGCCTAGAATCTGATCCAGCCCATCATCACCCGTTGTAAAGAACCCTGCATCACCCTTAAATACACTTCTACTAGTAGTACCGTTAGTAGTGTCATCCTGTTCAAGAGTACCAGTTTTGATTGTGACAGGAACAATACTGGCATAAATATCACTCTCTAGGCACTGCAAGAATGATCTTACTTCCACCGCACTTCGCTCGCACATCTGTGCAATGTAAATGGCGTCAAGTGTAAGCAAGTCTGACGTTGTCAGCCCTGTACGCTGGAAGGCAGCCATGAGTTCTTCATACTCAGGCGTTAATGGTAAATTTGATGCCGGATAGCATCGGTAGAGGTCTGTCATTGGGTTCTGAGTAAAGTTCGATTAATTCGTGAATTGAAAAAATAAAAGAAGAAAACAAAAAACGTCCTGTGCTATCGCGTATCAACTTTACTAAATGAAAAAAAAAACAATAATTCAATTACTTTTCAATATCTTTTGTCAATATCCATTGCTTTCTTCATTATTTTTCATCATCAAGCATTATACTTTATATATTATTTGGCGCCGTGGACTACGACAGTCTTCTTTACTAGGTACTCGTCAATACCATACTTAGATCCTTCAATACCAAAACCGGATTCCTTAATACCACCGAAAGGCAAGCCAGGCTCAGAGATTAGGGCAGTGTTAACACCAACCATACCTACTTCGAGAGCTTCGGCGACGCGGTAACAGCGGGTAACGTCCTTGGAGAAAAAGTAACCAGCGAGACCCACGTCAACGCTGTTGCAGAGCTCGATGACCTCTTCTTCAGTTGAAAACTTTGTGAG
Source organism: Geotrichum macrosporum (assembly GCA_030463045.1). Lineage (NCBI taxonomy): Eukaryota > Fungi > Ascomycota > Dipodascomycetes > Dipodascales > Dipodascaceae > Geotrichum > Geotrichum macrosporum. The sequence continues at coordinate 24,789 of JAKVQY010000017.1, forward strand.
GGAGATCAAAGGACCAAATGTCTCTTCACTGTTAACTCTCATGTCGGAGGTAACGTCACGGATGACAGTTGCAGAGTAAAAGTTAGGTCCAAGTTCGGAGAGGCGCTTACCACCAGTAAGAACCTTTGCGTTTTTGCTAACAGCGTCTTGAACATGGGAATCAACCTTGTCGACAGCCGCACCGTTGATCAAAGGACTGAGAGTGACGTTTTTATCAAAGCCATGACCAGCTTTGTAATGTTCTGAAACACGACGAGCCAGCTTCTCGGCGTAAGCATCGTAAATGCCTTCCTGAACGAAGAATCGGTTAGGGCAGACACAAGTCTGGCCATTACCTCTAAACTTCGAGGGCAGGGCAGCCTCAACAGCAGCGTCAATGTCAGCGTCGTTAAAGACAACAAATGGAGCATTACCACCGAGCTCAAACGAGAGTTTCTTGAGAGTAGATGATGACTGGTTCATCAGAATCTTTCCAACCGGAGTGGAGCCAGTGAATGACACTTTCTTAATTGTCTTGTTTTGGCAAATCTCGAGACCCAGTGCTTTTGTGTTTTCATGCGAAGTGAGGACATTGTAAACACCTTTGGGGACACCTGCCTTTTCAGCTAGAACAGCCAGAGCCAATGCAGTGTAGGGAGTTTCAGCAGCAGGCTTGACAACTACTGAGCAGCCGGCGGCCAAGGCAGCACCGACCTTGCGGGTAATCATACCAGCGGGGAAGTTCCAAGGAGTGATGATTCCAGCAACACCAATGGCTTGCTTTAGTGTGTAAATATTGTGGGCGGGATTAACAGATGGAATAGTGTCACCGTAAATGCGGGGGGCTTCCGCACCAAACCATTCAAAGAAACCAGCGGCGTAAGTAACTTCGCTTTTGGAATCAACCAGGAGTTTACCATTTTCCCAGGTAATGAGTTTGGCCAAGTCTTCCTGGTGCTCAATCATCAGATCGTACCAGTTGCGAAGCCAGCGTGCGCGCTGACGGCCTGTAGTTTTTTTCAGTTCTTTGTGAGCCAGTGAAGCGGCATCAATGGCTGATCTGAGTTCCTCAACGTCCAACTCTGGGACAGTTCCGATTTTTTCGCCAGTAGCAGGATCTGTGACATCAAAGGTCTTTCCAGACTTTGCGTTAACAAATTGGCCATTAACATATGCCTGCTCCTTCAAGAGCTCGGGATATGCCAGAGTGGGTCGGGCAATGCTTGAAAATTTGGACATTTGTAGGTATTTAGCAGAAGAAGTGACACCTTTGGAAGATCGAAAGGCTGATAGTAATGCAGACATGAGAGAATGAGGAGGAATATGCCTTTATATATATTAGACGAAAAAGGAGCAAAAAAGAAGTCTAGAGAAAAAGAGGTATAGAGAAAAAAATATTTACGAAAAAAAAATAAAAATAAAAGAGCAAGCCGAGGATCCTACTAGATTTATATTAGTGTGGTGCCCAAAGAGCAAACTTTGAAATGATGATGAGTCTCGAGCAGCTGCTACGCGCGTCTATACTAAATTTTTTTTTTTGTTTTTTTGCCCTTCATTGGCGGTAATTTTAGCCGCCAGGAAGTGTATTATGATTAGTCCCCACTCCCCCACGATATATCTGGCGACATGACGGTTTGGCAAATGACATGAATGGGTTCATATTCCAATGATGAATTTATATAGACAGATATATTGAAGAAAATAAAATAAAAAAGGAAAAAGGGAACAAACAAAAAATATAAATTTTTATTTATTTTAGTATTGTATTTCATCATGGACTGGGCTGAGAAATGGTTGTAGCTGAAAAGGCTGAAGACATGGATAATGAGAACGCGGTCTTGTCTTCGTCTATCCTTTTAAACTCATCTTTCCATAGATTTTTAGCAATAGCCATGTCGACATCGTCAAATGCTCGGTCATAAACCTCGTGATACCACGCAACAGGTACTGGCTCCAAGCCATGTTTGACGTTATCCGGCATGCTCTCCCAGTCTGCTAGGTTATCCTTTGGGAAAAATATGACTTTGGCTCCAGCACGTTTGGCGGCTACTGTCTTTTCACGAAGCCCGCCAATACGCAAAACTTTTCCAGTTAATGTTAGCTCTCCTGTCATGGCAATAGTTGGATTAATGGGATGATTTAAAGCTAACGACAGCAGACTGGTGGCCATAGTAATACCTGCAGAAGGGCCATCTTTAGGAGTGGCGCCTTCGGGACAGTGCAAATGGATTCGTGCCCTTTCAAAGAAACGATTTTCTGGGAATTGCCTGCCTAGAAACATGCGCACAAAAGAATATGCAATGTTTGAGGATTCCTTCATGGTATCTCCCAGCTGTCCTGTGCGGCTCAAGCCTGGATGAGACTGCCCAGTCAAAGGCTGCTCTAGGACAGACTCGACATATAATGCGCTGCCACCCATACTGTTGACTCCGAGGCCCATGGCAACGCCAATGGGAGTCTCTTCGTACATGCGATCTTCCGTAAACACGGGAGGTCCAACGTAGTTCTTGAGATCAGAAGCTGCAATAGATACGTTGACGCTATCAGGAACATCCACACGATGTTGGAATGGTGGGGATGATCCTTGAGTAGAGTCAGAGGGTGAAGACGTTGAAGGAGAATTAGGAAATGTCTCGTTCAGTATTTCAGACACATTTTCTTCTTCTTCCCCAATGTCCTTGATAATATTAAGAGCAGCTTTGCGGTAGATTTTCTCAATATGCTTCTTCAGGTTTCGTACACCGCTCTCACGGCAGTACTGTGTAATGAGTCCTTCGATCGCATCATGGCCAAGGCTGACACTCACATTTTCCAAACCAGCGAGTTTCTTTGCACTTGGAGCCAAGTACTGCTCAGCAATGGCAATCTTTTCTTCAGACACGTAACCTGAAATTTCAATGACCTCCATGCGGTCTAACAGAGGTCCAGGGATTGTTTCGAGTGTATTAGCAGTGCAAACAAACAAGGTCTTGGACATGTCCACAGGAATATCTAGATAATGATCAAGAAATGAGTTGTTTTGTTCAGGGTCTAAAAGCTCAAGAAGAGCAGCGGAAGGGTCTCCATGATATGCAGCGCGTCCGATCTTGTCAATTTCGTCAATTAGAATGAGGGGGTTTTGCGTTTGGGTCTTTTTCAGCGCTTGTATAACTCGTCCTGGCAGAGCACCCACGTATGTCCGACGATGGCCTTTGAGCTCGGACACATCTGAGACACCACCAATGCTGAACCGGTAAAACTTTCTATTGAGCGCCTTGGCGATGGACTTTGCAACTGACGTTTTGCCTACACCGGGAGGTCCTACAAAACAAATGATTTTTCCGTCTACTGCGCCAAGAAGCTTACCTACAGCAATAAATTCCAAAATGCGGTCTTTGACATCCTTGAGACCGTGATGGTCCTCGTCCAAAATCCGGATTGCCCTGACTAGATTGTATGAGTCCATTGTAAGCTTGCCCCATGGAAGCTGTGTGATCCAATCTAGGTATTGACGAGTGACATTGTACTCTGCAGCGTTTGGTTCAAGAGAACCCAGTTTTTGGACTTCATCTTTAAACACTTTACTGACAGCCTCGGGCATTTCTAGCTTTTCAGCGCGGGTTTTAAATGTTTTAATAAGTTTTTCACGGTCGTCATCCATACCAAGTTCCCGCTTGATGCCCTTCATTTGCTCAATAAGATAATACTCTCTTTGACGTTTTTGTATTCTGCTTTCAACGTCTTGACTAACCTTGTCTTGAAGTTTGATATTTTCCAGCTCGCGCTTGACTAAGAGCAGCGCTTTTTGCAGTCGGTCTTCGATATTCAGACTAGAAAGTACGTCCTGAATTTCTTCTGCCCCGCCAGCAGAAATAGATGCAGCGAAATCAGCAAGTATGTGAGGCTCTTCATAAACATTGGAAGTAGTAAATTTATTTCCTGCCAGGACAATATTCACAACCTGTTCTTTCAGAGACCGATTCATTTGGCTGAGACTCTTCAAAACATTTAAAATCTCTGCTGTCAGTGCAGCAATCATGGCGGCCTGTGGGTCATATGGTAAATCCTGCAGGTCAGCTACAGTTGTTGCCCAAGACACTGGCATTTTGTAGAAATTGGCCTGCGCAACTTGCTTATCCACCGTTGCATTTTCAAAAGAAGTAACATCTGAGTCACCTGGCTCAGATTCAGCTTGTTTTGAGGCACTTGAGAGAAGCTCGCCCAATTTAATTCTGTGGGTCGGATAGAGAATAATTGTAGCTTGGCCATTGTCTGTTTCAAAGAACCCGCCTATGCGGGCATAAACTCCCACATCGTAAACTTGATTTAAATTTTCGACAATATCAGTATCGCGAGAGCTGTCTTTTAGCAAAAAAACACCAATACAGCGGTCGTCAATATCGCTATTATATATCGTTCTAAGGGCTTCAATTATAGTGGGGTCGGCAACAGTGACAGCTTTGTGAAACCCGGGAATCAAAGGTCGTTTGTTTATAGGCAGCACCAAGATTTGTTTCTTTTCAGCAGCTGACGAATATTGATATAGCTTTTCTGCTGAATTTGTGCGATGGTCCGCCGCCACTGGCGGATCGCCATTTGGAGGGGCGGAAGGTGGAGCCGCTGGGGGAGCAGGTGGCGTAGATGAATGTTGGTGATTTGATTTTGAGGACGTTTCAGATGGAGTCCTTTTATTGTTGCTTTCGGAATGCGGAGGTATTGGTGGCGGTTGTTCCCTTTTTTTCCGTTCACGCTTTGGTTTCGACGGCGGCTGTTCTGGCAAGTCTTCAGGTACCGACGGTTGGTCGTCGTCGGACGACTTTGTTTGGATGTTGTAAATCCCCGGACTGGATGATATGGGCGGTTTCAAAACCAAGGAGCTCGACAGTTGTAGCTGTGGCACCATTGCCGAGCTTGAAAGAAGCTCCAGAGGAATTGGTTCATGCCGCAGTTCCTGCTTTTTGTCAACTAGCAGGTCGAGAAAGCCTGAGCTGACAAAGGACGCAGACCGACTTGTATGTAGGATCTTGAGCAGCGACGGAGCGCGAACAACGGCTGCATTGTGTTTTATGGCGTATCTAGAGAGCATTGAGAAAATCGTGAGTAATGTATGCAATCAAGGCCTATTCTCTGGCAGTGTGGAAGGTGTGAGAGTCCCAGTCACAGCAGGATTTGAACAGTGAAAATATATAGTAGACAAGCAGTGGTCTCTCCAAGCCCGAACAGCGTACGAGGAAAAGGGTTTTGAAACTGGGGAAGTGGGCGGCAAATGTGGCCTTGTGTGCTCGTACCGAACCCAGCTGTGATTGGGCGATTACTTTACCATTAGCGTCCTCCATGCTGTTCTGCGTGGTTGTAGGACATATCAGGGCAAGGGCTGCAACAGTTCAAAGTCTCAGCTGGGCAGGTGAAAAAAGCGGCCGAACGCTGGGTTTTTTCCTCACTCTGCCAACAGTTTCTTCTGCCAGTCCTGATTTCAACAACAACTATAGACTTTCTGTGGGAATAAACAGCTATCGTCGTTTTGGAGTTTTGGACTATTTTGGGTTCTTCTTCCGGAGTCTTTTTTTTTTCTTTCTTTTTTTCATTGGCAAGTCCTGTTTTCACAAGCAACTCCGACCGCATCTTCCTATTCAACGGATATCAACGCGTTTTAATTTATTTTTTTTCTTCTTCCATCGTCACTGAAGACAAACCTACGCATTCAATATTGAAAATAATACAAAAACAATGACCAGTTATAAGGAAGAAGAGGATCCCGCTGCATATTCAGACGGCTACAACAACTCCAATATCGGATATGTAATCAAAGAACAGGATAGATGGCTTCCAATAGCCAACGGTAAGTAAATTTCCATATTTCGCTAAAAACAAGCAGTTCCCTCTTTTTTTTTATTTTTTTTTTACTTCTTGCTTTCATGTGGAACGGTTGGTTAAAAAGCTGAAATTGCTTTCTGTTTATTGACCGCTGTTATGAGTTGCAACTGGCGCGGCTGAAGATATCTGATTATTTAGCCAAAAAAACAATTGGTTGCTAAAAAGACTAACAAATACTTGTTTTTTATTTTTTTTGGATAATAGTGGCACGAATCATGAAAAACGCACTTCCTGAGAATGCAAAGATATCTAAAGAAGCCAAGGAGTGCATGCAAGAGTGCGTTTCTGAATTTATTTCGTTTGTGACAAGTGAGGCTACTGAGCGGTGCTCAGCAGAGCGACGCAAAACGGTGAATGGAGAGGACATTTTGTTTGCTTTGACGTCATTGGGATTTGAAAACTATTCAGAGGTACTCAAGATTTATCTTGCAAAATACAGACAGGTGAGTGAGGGCAGAGATCTTGCAGTTGAGTTGATGGAGGGAGAATACGCGCTAACTTTGGATTAGAGCCAGAATGGGAAAGCACAAAAGGGCGGTCGGGGCCAAGAAGCCGAAGTAGATGGGGATGGCGAGGGTGATGAGGAAGAAGAAGAAGGATATGATAGAGAAGGAGAAGGTCTAAGTTAAGATTTCTAATTCTGGGTTCTAACAATACCATAATAAGGGTTTTCATACGGGTAGGTTGGAAAAAAAAAAAGGTTACATGTGAGGGTGTTTACAAGAATATGAAGAATATAATAATAATTAGTATTTAAGTTACTGGTTAAACTGGTTACAAGTTAGACACGTTTCTTTATATTTAGACTGGAATACTATTAGACAATACTAGTAAGCCATTTTTCACTTTTTCTCGTAAATCATTAGTTCCAAAAGACTATCCACAATCTGAGCAGCTGCCAAGACAGTAATCTGACCATTAGTGTCGTAGGCAGGAGCGACCTCGACAATATCGGCACCGACTATATTAAGACCTTGGAGTAAATCCAGCAAGGTCAAAAACTCTCTAGTAGTATATCCACCAGGCTCGGCAGTACCTGTGCCAGGAGCGTAAGCTGGATCAAGGACGTCAATATCAATTGAAATATAGACCTTGTTGTTACCAACTCGTTTTTTGATGCGGTCTGCAATGCCTTGAACTCCGATCTTGTCAATGTCTCTGGCCATGACAATGTCAAAGCCGCAGTGGCGGTCGTGAACCAGATCAGCGTCGCCTCTGCGGATGAAAGGAGCACGAACACCGACATGCATGTTTCCATCGTGCACAAGGTACCCCTTTTCATGAGCATAGTGCAAAAAGGTACCGTGGTTGAGGTTGGCATAGCTTGAAATGTTGCCGCCTAGAGCCGAAGGGTCCCATGTGTCAATATGAGAGTCAAAATGAATAACACTAACTGGCCCGTGGACTTGTGAAGCTGAGCGCAAAGCTGAAAAAGTGACAGTATGGTCACCTCCAAGTGTAATTATTCGGGGAGATTTTCCAGTATACCTGTGTGAGCTCGCATGGGGGCTCTTGGTGGGCACGTTGTGCTTGTGAATTGCTCGATGGGCACGGTACAGCTGGTTCAAGGCCACTCTATTGTCAAAGGGAGTCATTGGTGCGTCTCCACAGTCAACCACTGTGGCCCAGTCTGCGTATGGGTTAAACCCAAGGTTAATTGAGCTATAGGACTCAGTTGCTCCGAGCCTTCGGGATCCGTCTCGAATGCCAGATGGTCCAAACCGAGATCCAGATCGGTAAGATACTCCGGTATCAAAGGGTGCTCCAACAATGGCTATATCAAACTCTGGTTTACGCTTACTTGGGTCTAGGCCAAAGCACTCTACGAGCGGAAGGTGGGCAAACGTCGGGATGCGAGCGTACAGTGGGGCATAAGCGGGATCCAAGTCTCCTACATAGTCTGGAGGTGGGATTTTGACAAACTCCGGAATGCCCAAGTCATCTTCATCATCTAGAGAGGCATGTGAGTGCTGGTGAGGGTCATTTTTCTGGTCAACCAGTCCTAATCGCGCAGAGTCGTCGCCGCTGGAACCGCCCAGAATTGGGCCAAAGTTTGCTTCCAGAAATGAATTGGCAGCCACGACGGTAGCCAGAGTGAAAAGTTGCGTTTTCATAATCACCGCGTATCACTATTATATGGGGTTTATTTTGTTGGGAGTGGAAAAGTAATTGGAATTTCTGTAGTCAAAAGGATTATAAAAGAGCGGTATTGGGCTTCTTTAAGTAGGTTCTATTCTAGCTTAATTGCATGAGCCCTCTGGAGCTTTTTGGGTTTTTTTGTTTGGGACATCGGGAGGACATGCCCAGGTCGGGTTTCGTGGGGGAGAATATCCAGCAAGAAAATTCAAAACTCACGGTGTGCCACCAATCGCCAATACGGATATAATTCTGTTCGGAATTTGTTGCTTGAATAGTGCAAACTAAGGACGTTGCCAGATAGGAAAGTCTGACAGAGTCTTATGAGAGGTCGTCATTCAGTGGTTGGCTGAAGGATGCAGAGGGGTAAATGGAACTGATCATGTTGCTTGGCGCTGAACAATGGTAGCAAAGATGTTGAAGAGTGGAGGAATTCCGGAGAGAGGAGGAGGAGGAGGCTTAATGGACTGTTGCTGAGTTTTAGGAGGACATTTGATGGTATTTGGGATACTTGCTGAGATGCAATAACGTGGCGTGGAGATGATGATGATGATGTATCTTTTTTATTCTTACTCTTAGTTATGTTAGGTCTACCATAGTTATATAGTCAATCATCTTCCCATATCCTACTTGGGGTCCGTACCATACCAAGTATTATAGGTAAGATCCTGGGTAGCGCCATGGTGCTTGTTTCTTCGTCCCGGATTATTTAGGTTGCTACTTCGTTGTGTCAGTCGAAATCTACCACGGGGTAAGACTTACTATCCCAGACCCGGCCCTTCTGGGCCGCCTGTTGGCCCCTCGCAGGATCGATCAGGGTCCTGTTTTTCGCATTGTTGTCTTTTACTCTATAGGCAGACCTTGAACCTCACAGATTACATGTGTTAGTGCCAGCACAAGGCTGTCTCGCGCTGAGGCTACCGATTCCCTCCAAGGTTTTGTATTCGAGGTGAAACCTTGAGAAACCAGCGGTTGAGTACTTTAAGCAGTATACTCAGGCCTGTTTTTGTTTCTGATATGGCGAATATCAGACCGAGGAGGGGTTACCATCAACTTACTTTGGTTAGGAAGCGCCTTCCATTAGGCCATATCTCTCATCCTCGGCGTGGAGATGGCAATATTGTAGCTGAGAACGGAGGAGGGAGCGAGTTATTGAGCTACACGAGTACTTTGAGGTTTGTCTCATGTTGGCTGAGATGAAATGTAGGCCTTTTTCTTTTATGGTTTCGAAGCTTTTGTAGAGGAGTGTTTTAGCAGGGGGTGTTTTGGGCTTATCAGTTGAGATAAGGTGCAATGTCGAGGTGCGTAATGATTTGTTTCTGTGACTATTTAAACGACTATTTAAATGACTATTTAAATGACTATTTAAATGACTACATTTGTGTCTAATTCTGTGCTTGAATTTGTATCTAATTTTGTGTCTATTTTCATGATTATTCTCATTTTGTGACATTGTGTGCAGTGCGCCCTGCAGACCTCCACTGTGATAGCCAACTGCATGGGCCGCACAAAGGCGGGACATCAATAGTACGCTAGTAGATACTAAACAGGGTAACTTTTGTGGAAAACAATTGTGACAATTCATACCATACAAATAGATGCCAGCTATGCAGCAATGCTATGCAAGCTATGCAATCTGAAAAGCCATTATTACTATTGCGACTGTTATTACGAGTAATGAATGAAAAGTGATGGCCGCGTGAAACAGTTCAAGTAATGATAATAAAGTAGAGAATAACTCTCATGAAGATTGAGTCGCTATAGACTACATCTACACATGATGAATTGGAACAAATATCATTCTTATGGTCACTTTCTTGTATTGGATTCCACAACCTACTCTTGAAGCTGGATATATATATATAAGCCAAACATGATAATACAAGAGGGAGAGGGAAATCTAGCATCAATTGCGACGTACACACTCCAAATGTGAGTTTTGATCAGCTGGAGCACGGAGCATCTACCAGATTATCGATGCAGGTCTCACTAGTTAACTACAGCACAGTACGAAACTTTGCGTCACCAAGACACGAATCACGCAGGCAGACGACGGAACTGCTACTCAAGAAACTTTGATTTCACACAGCTTTTTTTCCAACCCAAACAAGGTCAATTCTCTTTGAAACAAGCTAAATTTTATTGAGCATTGTCCCTTTGCAAACCGCCAATGTGCCCGATAGCCATCCAACTCGCCTCGCTGAACATTTCATGCGAAAATAGGCGACTTGATTCAGAAATCATGCACCTTATTTTTCAATTCAATCTGCAACATTCAAACCATGCAATCTCAATCAGTTAAAGTACCGAAATGCAGAGGTCCGGTGCTTCTGTCAGAACCCGGTGCACCGGTTAAGAGACCGATCGGTACTTTTAGAACTCGGACCCGACTTGGCTTGGTTAATGAGTCTGGAACCGAGAGTTTATTTGCTGGTGACGTTGACCCGGTCATTAAACTTTTTCCTTGCCCAAAACAACTATGAAAATTAAACCAAAATAGGGTTAGTGGAAAATTAAATTATCACTATTTCTTTTTCGACACAACACTGTGAATGTAAGGAGTCAATATTTCTTTTCTTTCTTGAAACAATAACAACACAATTCAGGCTTTTTTTTGTTGCCCTGAAATTTTTCTTCTTCTTTTTTCCTCTTCTTTTTCTTCTTCTTCTTCTCTCCTTTTTTCTTCATTGATATCTGCCATTATATACATTACTTGCATCCAGGACCATCAACCCGGCTTAATCCAATTGATATCTTCTCTATCTAGTCATCATAAGCAGCCAGCTTTATCATCACCATGGCAGGTGATTCATCCCCCTCGTCGACTCCTCAAGACGCCAACAGTATCTCGTCCTTTGGAGTCACCTTTGTCACTAATTTCGCAATTCTGCTAGCATTCACTACCGCCTTCCTTATTCTCCGTCCTCTGCAAAAACGCATCTATCAGCCCAGATCAAATATCGACACAGTTACACCCGACAAGCGACCAAGACCTCTGGACTCTGGCATCTTTTCCTGGTTCAAGGATCTCATTACCAGGCGCGAGGCTGAAATTCTGCAGGATGCAGGACTCGACGGATACTTTTTTTTGAGATATCTCAGACTCATATTTCTCATCTCTGTCGTTGGTATCCTCTTCCTCTTTCCCATTCTGCTCCCCGTCAATGCCACAGGCAACGGAAGTCAAACGGGTTTTAATAAGCTCTCCTTTACAAACGCCGTAAACCAGCCTAAACGCTACTACGCTCACGTCTTCATGGGATGGTGCTTTTTTGGTTTCATCCTCTTTACCCTTTACAGAGAACTGGTTTACTACGTCAGTGTACGCCAGGCCGTTCTCACATCACCTGCCTACTCCACCGCAGTCTCCTCGCGAACCGTTTTGATCTCAACTGTACCCAAACAATTTCTCTCCGTCGAAGCCCTCACAAAGCTGTTCAAAGGTGTAAAATATGTTTGGATCAACCGTTCCCAGTCCAAACTCATGGATAAAGTTCAAGAGCGCGCAAAGTTGGCCCTTAAAGTTGAAGCCGCCGAAAACAAACTTTTGAAAATGGCCGTAAACAACCGTCTAAAAGCAGAAGTCAATCCCAAAATGTCTAATATTGAAGGTTCCGATATTTCTCTATACGTTCCAGACAAAAAAAGACCCACCCACAGACTAAAGTTTCTCATTGGCGAAAAAGTAGACACAATTAAATATGGACGTGAACACATTCAGGAACTCAACGAGGAAATCGAGGAACTCCGTTCCAAGGTCCACGAGTCTCGCTCTCTCAACTCTGTATTCATCTGCTTCCACACTCAGGAACAAGCTGAAGTTGCCGTCCAGATTCTCGCCCATCATCAAGCCCTTCACATGGCACCCCGCCATATAGGAATTCTTCCCAACGACATCATCTGGGTCAACATGCGTCTCTTCTGGTGGGAGCGTCTAGTAAGAGCAACCGCTGCAGTAGCCGCCATCACCGCCGTAATCATTTTTTGGTCCATCCCTGTCGCCTTTGTCGGATCTATTTCTAATATTCAGGCCCTTACTGAAAAACTCCATTTCCTCAAATTCCTCACTAAACTCCCCGGCTGGATCTCAGGTGTAGTGTCTGGACTACTCCCAACTATTCTCTTGGCCATCCTTATGGCCTTGCTCCCAATTTTCCTACGTCTCATGGGCGCTATTTCTGGACTCCCATCTCGCACTCTTGTTGAGTACTACGTACAAAATGCTTATTTTATTTTCCTCGTCGTCCAAGTCTTTTTGGTCACAACTCTGGCGTCCGGAGCAGCCGCAGTCATTCAAAAAATCATTGAACAGCCTACTTCTGCTCTCTCTCTTCTAGCAGGTAACATTCCAAAAGCTTCAAATTTCTACATTTCTTACTTTCTGCTCCAGGGTTTCACCATTGCCGGAGGTGCACTCTTACAGATTGTCTCCCTCATCCTATTCTACGTCTTGTCAACGCTCCTAGATAACACCCCAAGAAAGAAATGGACTCGTTGGAATATTCTGGCAACCACTGGCTGGGGCACGGTCTTTCCCATCTACACCAATCTGGCTGTAATTGCAATTACATACTCTATCATTTCCCCCATGATTTTGATTTTCTCCGCTCTGGCGTTTGGAGTCATTTACCTGGCATACTTGCATAACCTAATATTCGTTGTGTCTCCATCTGACGGCCGTGGCATTTACTATCCCCGTGGCATTTACCAAACCTTTACCGGCCTTTACATTGGTGAAGTATGTTTGCTTGGCCTCTTTGTAGTTGTGAAAGCGTGGGGCCCTGTCGTCCTGCAAGCAATTCTTATTGGCTCAACCGCATTTGTCCACACTTCACTTCAAACTGCATTTGCCCCATTGCTCACCTCACTACCCGCCAACCTTATCCGTGGCAATGATAAAGAAGACGAACCTTTCTCTGATTCCCCTGAAGCAGAGAGCTATCCGCTCCAGGAAATTAAAGTAGACACCGAAAAGACTCCACAAGTTTTCCATGCTCATTCAAACAGTTTGTCTTCCGGTCAACCTGAAGAAACAGTCTTGCCTACATCAAGTGAGAGCAACCTAGAAGGTGGCTTCGCAAGACACATTAAAGCCCTACCTGCTCAAAAGTTGTCAGTGACAGCCCAATACTTTAAACCACATGTTTATCTTGAACCTAACTTGGTGCAGCGCGAATTCCTAAGTTCTCGCTTCCGTGAACCTTGCCCACCTCTGCCTCCAAATGTCGAAGCTGGAGCATACGCCAATCCTGCTGAAAACGAAGAAAATCCCGTCATTTGGATTGCAAAAGATCCATGGGGACTCTCCGATGGGCAAGTTGCAGCTTTGCGTGACTACGGCCTGAATGCTTATAACGAAGGAACTTGGTTTGAAATCATCGGTAGCAAGCGAGGCAAAAAGAAGGCTGAAATCAAGTTTGGTCAGCTCAATGCTGTTCCTATCTGGAGCCCTGCACCAACCTACTAAATGCCCGGCATTTGCAATAAGTAATATTTATATAAACTAATGATTGAATTTTTTTTTCATATGTGTTTCGTGTTTGTGATACACAGACATGTAGAAATGTAGAAACGATCTGTGTCGAATATTACGTCACGCTATATCACGTGAGTTTTCCTTTTACCGACCAGTCAGGTATCGTTCTTAAATTTACGCACGTCCACGTTGTTCCCGTTGACAATTCCACTACATCTCCTGGAATCGATGAAACATTCAAAAAGCAGCCCAGTTTTCCATCTCTTTCTTCCCTCCCACCACTATCCATTGGCCAATCCATCATCACCAACATGACTTACTCCGTCCGCAAGATTGCTGCTCCCAACACCCTCGAGCACCGTGTTTTCCTCGAGAAGGATGGCAAGGTTGTCTCTCCTTTCCACGACATTCCTCTCTACGCCAACGCTGAAAAGACCATTCTTAACATGGTAGTTGAAGTTCCTCGTTGGACTAACGCCAAGCTTGAGATTTCCAAGGAGGAACCCTTGAACCCCATTCTGCAGGACACCAAGAAGGGCAAGCTTAGATTCGTTCGCAACAGTTTCCCTCATCACGGTTACATTCACAACTACGGAGCTTTTCCCCAGACCTGGGAGGACCCCAACTCTATCCACCCCGAGACTAAGGCAAAGGGTGATAACGATCCTCTTGATGTTTGCGAGATTGGTGAGACCGTTGGTTACACTGGTCAGGTCAAGCAAGTTAAGGTTCTCGGTGTCATGGCTCTCCTCGACGAGGGTGAAACTGACTGGAAGATTATTGCCATTGATGTCAATGATCCTCTTGCTCCCCATCTCAATGACATTGAGGATGTCGAGAAGAGTCTTCCTGGTCTTCTCAGAGCTACCAATGAGTGGTTCCGTATTTACAAGATTCCTGATGGAAAGGAGGAGAATCAATTTGCTTTCTCCGGCGAGTGCAAGAACAGAAAGTACGCCGAGGAGGTTATCCGTGAGTGCAACGAAGCTTGGGAGAAGCTCGTTGCTGGCAAGGCTGACCCCAATGGAGTCAACTTGACCAACGCTACTCTTTCCACTGCTTCTCACGTCGAGGTTCCCGCTGGTGAGAACTTGGCCCCTGCCCCCATTGACAAGTCCATTGACAAGTGGTTCTTTATCTCCGGCACTTCTGTTTAAATAATCTTATGTAATAGTATTAGTACACTAAGAAATTGTAAATTTTTCGTCTAGTTTGATCTCGCTATCTCCTCATGGGCAAAGCCTTTATTTTCCGTTTTGCATGGTCTAAGTAACCCTAACCTTGTCTCGATCATCAGTGAAAATTCATCGTTCCTCCAACGTCAACACCAAGGAAAAGACCTCAGCAATGGCCGCCAATCCAAAAACCGTCGTGTCACAGGCCTCTCTATGGTATGAAAATGATAATTAGCCTTATAGAGTATGCACTAATGTATTATAGGTCTAATGAAACTGCGTACTACGCTCTGAAAACAGGCGGTTCACAACATGTTATTGACTCGTTAGACCGGTACCTTCAATATCACCTCCCGCGCTTGCGCCAATGTTACGATATTATTGTTAAGGAACCTTCATCCTTCTCCAAAGACTCAGGGAAGGATTCAACGTTAAACTGGGAGCGTGAAAAAATCAATCACGACCGCAAAAGCCTTGTTGGTCTTCTTAAAATTGATTCTGAAGAAGCGCTGCGCGTCGTCCTGCATGGGCAACTTCGCGGAACTTTGTCTGATTCTAAACGAAAGCTTCATCATGCTCGCTTATACCTCTCTGAGCAGCGATATATTGTAAAATTAGTTGCTTTGTTGTTCGAGTACAGGTCGTTGCCCGTCGATTCTTTACCACCCAACGTCGGTGATCTGGCCCGCAAGTATTCAACTGAAGTCCTCGCTGACCCTGATTTGTTTACTGGGCTTATTAAGCGTATTGTAGAGAATTTTCAGAATCCCTTATTTTTGTCAAGTGACGATTCCGATATCTCAGCCTTATTTGTGAAGGAATGCTTGCTATTTCAAATCGACTTACTTAACTTGCTCATTACTTCGCTTGTTACTGTAATTCCTACAGCATCGACTTTAATTGCGGATTGGGCAGACGCCATTGTTCGAACCAACTTTTTTTTATTCGCATCTTCGCCTGCCTTGGATTCAGAACTTAACTTGCAAAACTGTATTGCTACGTTATGCCTAACTGCTACCATTGGCTTCCTGGATTTTGAACAGGATTTCAGTCTTGAAGGTACACCCGCTGGTGCCTACATTCTCGATGCACCTACTTTAATAAAAGTACACAAGGCTTTAGTCAATCTTCTCGATTCCAAGCCAACTTCTTCTCCAGTGGTTTTGGGTTGGTCGTTTGTACTCAATGTTATTGCCATTCGTCTTGCCGAAGAAGCGTCTTCAACGGAACAAAGACAACTAGAATCATTCCTAACTGTTGCCATTCCGGATTCAATGCCTACTCAAAATAGAGATTTTACTGACATTCCTCGTCACGAGCTCCTTGCTAAGGTTGCCTCAAACCTTGCTCAATCCGCTCTTGATTTAGATCCCTTTACGGTTTTCATTGATTCGTTTGGCCGGCTTCCAAAGTCTATATTTTACGCAACCATCTACAAAAGTTTCTTGCAGGCAAGTCTTCCTTACATTTCGCTAAGCGAGCCCATCGTCTTTTTCATTCATCAAGTAGTTGGACCATACCCCGAGCTTGCCGAAGAACTCTTCATGGATACATTTGGTGATTCCTTTTTTTCACTGGCAGCATTACGTTTTCCTGTTGCACTTAAACCATTTCTGAAGCTTGCTCAGTGTCTAGGTCGCAATGCATTCGAGGTGGTAACCAACATGGGCACTTTCATGCAAGAGCTGCCTCGGTCATTCCGAAACTATTCTTTCGTCAATGATACATCAACAATCCAGCTTAATACTGATATCACGCTGCTGTCGGCAAATGGTAACGACCCAAGTTCAGCGCTTGTGCTGCCTGTGGGCACCAAGGGACAAACACATTCATTTAATAACGCTCGGTACGCTATTTGGCAATTTCATTACAACGGTTGGACATATCTGTGTCGCGCGCTTGAGCAGTGCTCAGCCGCAAATGCATATTCAGAAGAATGCGTTGACATTGTGAACCTTCTCACCAACACCTTAGCCCATTTAGAACTCAAGGATGCAAACACTCTGCTTACAATTTGTTCAGATGAGCTGGTTACAGGTGATATCGTTGAACTTCTTTTCCGCGTGCTGGATGATTCAGCTTATCTGCGCGATCCTGCTTTAGCGAAAGCTTGCGTCGATTTTGCAATTGCCCTGGTTTCTTTCTACCCTGATCGAGTATGGTCATACTTGGGTCGCAGTAAACTCTTGGAGCGTAATGGTCAAGAAGGACTTATGGGCGTCATGTTGGGGTCTACAGAAATAGTGAGCGGCAAGTACGATTTCACACTTTCTATTCTAAGCCTTGTGCGCCATCTCATTGATGCCGTTATCAATGGCACATTAACAACCCGTGTATCTACCAAGGTTCAAAGCATTGTGATCTCCAAGTTCATGTCTCACGCTGTTGCACTTTTTGAAAGCTTTGCTTTTTGGGCATACAACGACCCTCGTCAAAAAGTCAAGATTGCAACTGAATGTGTTGCAGTTTTCACACAAGTTCTTAGATACTCCTTAGACATTGACGAGTATTCAAAACCCCAAGATAAGGTTACTTTTGTACTTGCCCCCGCTATTGATATTCTAGCTAGCCAGTTTTTGTCAACTTCTAAAGTTGTGATGCGGACTTTGCAGCCCCTGCTCTCCAATATTGAGTCAGCGTCTTGGGCTACTATTGGGTTGGATTCGGAATTTCCGTTAAGTTCCGATGAGACTGGCTGGATGCAAGCTGCGCTCAAATTCTCTGCTGAGATTGTTCGTGCGCGTCCTACGTTGGGCCTACCTCCGTCTGTGCTTGAAAAAAATCTCTATGTGCTAGCGCCGCACCTTGCTTTACTCTACACACGCTATTCTAGTCTTCGTGCTTCAGTAGTTGATGTGTTTATAGCTATTGTAAGCGCTTTATGGCCATTCACTGAGCAGCCCTCGCTTTTAGCTCATTTGGGAATTCACGCCCACATGTTTATTTCTAATCTTACGGGGTCACTCGAGAACGATTTGGAAAATGAAGATACAATCACGAAAATTGCCATTTGCTTTTCAAGCATCATTAAATCTCAGCAAGAGGGCCTGTCCATCCTATTACTGACTGGCAGGGATACACGCAAGACTTCTAAAATTGAGACTGATACCACCTCACTCCTTCAAGTTATTGAAAACAAAGTCGCCACAGCTACTAAGCAACAGCATGCTCAAGACTTGCTGTACCACTTGCTCAGTTCTATGGCAGCTGCTTACAGTAACTGGAAACTAGGTGCAGTGACGAGTCGCGAGGAATTGACTGATGCACTTATAAAACTGATCAAGGACGCCCATACAGCAAACAAGTCTACGCAGGACCCAGCTGAAAGCCGTCTCGAATGGTCTTTTCAGAACGCTATTGCAGAAAAGGCACTTCTTATTTTGGCTATTCAGTTATATAAATCCTGTGGCAATAACGCAAACAAAAAGACTGGCATTCAAAAATTTGTGGATTACGTCAAGTCTAATGATAACCTTACGCAACTAGGTCAAGTCTTTTTGAGTGTAAAAGGGTTCCGTTCTTCTTTGCATGGTAATTTAATACGCAATTTTTCAGCCAAGTGGCCCTCACTTGGTGGCATTAAGCGATTTTCGAAGGCTCGAGTGCTTCCATTGACATTTGGAACATCTTATCTCTATGATCTTGATATTCTGGACCGTGTATTGGGTGAGCAGAGCGCCTGGGCAGGCTATCGCAAAGAAGTTATCAATGCTAACCTGAATTACTCCTGGATTGACTCACAACTAACTTTGGTTAAAGCTTGGTGTACTGTTTGCACAGCACTTGCCTCAATTGCAGACAAACCGCTTCTTCAACAACTCTCTAATGTTGCCAATATTGCAATTGAAAACGTATTGGAAGAAGATTACTCTATGCCAATTCTGCGCACTGCAGTACGTCAGCGAGTAGACCTAAATTTTATCATTAGATATCGACTCTCCCGCGCAAATCTTCCCTCAGCAGATGTATCTGCGTTTGTAAACATGTTCAAACTGCTGATTGGAGCTGACTTTGAGTTTTTGGCGTCTGTAAGTGTGAGTGGTACAGCTGATACTGCTGGCTCTTGCTATCGCCAATTGCTGCGTGCAATACTAATCAGCCTGGACAACTTTGACGACAGTTCTTCCACATTGTCTACTAATTTCCAGTTAATACAAGCTCTTCAGGGTTTATTTGACGTGGTTATTATTAAAGGCATGAAGGCTGCGGTACACGCTGCTGTTGAAGAAAATTCCATTGAGGCGGCTGATGATATTGTGCTTATAATTGCACTACTTCAAAAATGTCTGCTTGTTCCTGGTGTTTCTTCAATTTTTCCCGCTGTGACCTCGCTAATGACTGAATCCGATTGCGGTAAATCAGTCATGTCGCTATATTCTTACGCACAAACTATCATTGACAAGGAAGACGAATGGGCATTTGGCGAACTTGCCTTGGCATATCTCCTCGCCTGGCTGAATATTGATAGCATGGCTGACCATCTCGTGAGCACAGGCCTACTCGGTGTTCTAATGGAATCGCCTGTCTCAATGATTATCCAGGCTGGTGGAGTTCGCCCTACTACCCAGCCAAAACTGCATGCTCTCTGGGTCAAAGGTATTTTGCCATTGTGTCTTGCTATTTTACAAAAGCTGGGATATCGAATTTCACAAGACATATTACTTTTAATTGACTTTTTTGGGGATCAAATTCGATATGCGCTAACATCCTGGCGTAACCCATCTGACTTGACACTCTCGCTGATTACTGAATCATCTCAACTTATTTTACTTGTTGAAATGTTGCTTAAAGTGCATCCCGCAGCTGCTTCTCAGCTTCAAGAGACTGTCGTTGTTGTGCCTAAAGAGGAACTAGTTGGTAGTATTGACTATTTGCTTGCTCATCCTAGATTTTTAAATGCTTCATTGGTAGCAACCTCTTTGGAGGAACAAAAATGGTCTATCGAAAGCGATGACCTACCAAGCGAAAGTACACCTGTCACTACTAGTGGAAGTACTACTACTATCGCAGACGGTTTAACAGTATTACCGGAGGGAAACAAACTGCTGAGCAAGTTCGAGGCTGGTTTGAAGGAAATGAGAGAACTTTTGGTTTTTGAAGGCGATGATGGAACAGACATGGATAACTCAGGTTAAAAGAAAAAAAGAAAAAAAGAAAGAAAAAAAAAAAGAAAAAAAAGGAAAAAAAAAATTGAAAAATGAGGCTCATTGTCATTGATAGAAATTAATTGCAAAAATAAAAGTAAATATTAAAGTATTATATTAAATTAATCTTATTACTATCGCGTGAGGCTTTTCTCTAATGCCTGTGGTTACAAAAAGAGGTTTGTAATTTTTTCCTCTCGGTATAGTTTTCAGGGACATATTCTAAAAAATCAGGTAGAAAACCGAACTGCCAGTACAGGTGATGGATGTTTCGTAAATTTTTGTTTTAATAAAACAACTTGTTTAGCTTGCAATAATACAAATGACAACACGAAGAGTGCTTAGCCAAATCAATCTTAACCTTTCAAAACGTTTTTTTTAAAAAAATAATATGTATCTCATGTTGCGTCAAGTACTTTTCATAGGTTAATTATCAACATTAAAAAATTAAATCATCTACCAAAAAAATATCCATTTTATTTATCTCGTAAATTCCTTAAAAAACACACAAAGTAATATCAGACTGAATCTTAACAACAAAACTGTTCGATGTATGAGTCATATTCAACATGTAAAAAAACTTTTTTTTTTTTTTGAAAAAAAACTGAGCGGAATAACGTAGAATAAACCAATAATTGCAGGCTTAATTCCAGCCAAGAAAAAAAAAATAATACATATATTACCTGAAATTGGATCAATAACTTTTAATATTGCATGATAATAATACTCACTTTCTGACTTGTATTATTATAAAAAGAGATGAACGTGTGATATATAGTTCAAGTTTTGATTGTGTGGTGGAGAATAACTCTTCTCTCAAAGATTAAGTTGCTGTTGTGACTTACAGCCTAGATTTGATATGTATTAAGTTTGAGAAAGTGTTGTTATATTCTTCATTTCTTGCAAAAAGAATGCATCCCTTGGTGCCTTCACACGTGGGTTGTTTCAAAAGCAGTCAGAGAAAGATTTCAAGAATCTGCTCAAATTAATGGTAAATGGAAGGGACATGTTTGCCAGAAGACTGTCCACCTATCTAGCCAGGTTCAGAGCTGATAGACATTATCAAAAAGGCAGAGAGGAAGCCATTAGGGAAATGAGTGATGAATGGAAAGAAGATTTGGAAAGAGATGAGCGTGTGATAAATAATTCAAGTTTTGATAGTGAGGTAGAAAATAACTCTTCTCTCAAAGATTGATTCGCTACT
>JAKVQY010000180.1:0-22329 GCA_030463045.1 Geotrichum macrosporum
GAGAATAACTCTTCTCTCGAAGATCGAGTCGCTACTGTGACTTTCAGACTATAATTGCTATATATTAAATTTGAGAAAGAATTATTATTTATCATCATGTACACTTCCTGACACATTTGGTCTGAACCTAATTCTCTATAGTATTAATTTTTTTTTTTTTTTTTTTTTTTTTTTCACAGTACCTTAACACTAAACTTGGAGCAGTTTACATTTTTATTTTAGCTTTCCAACCTCTTTCTCTCCTCTTCCTCCTCAAAAACTCGCTTAAAATACGAATCGCCCTCGACCCAGCACTGACAATTTTTACGTGATTATCGCCATGACTATCGCCTAAGACTGTTTTATTTATTTCAGTTCGTTCAGCGCTTTTGCATTTCATATTATGACTGACGTTACTGCCGAGTCCTCTTTCAAGCCATCTACTGTGACACCCGCAAAATCAACTCCAACCTCACAGGTTTTGTCCACTTCTGCTTCTTCTACGCCGGCGGCCCCAAAGACCACCGAACCAGCTTCCAAGAATGCTGCCAAACCGAAATTGAATACCAAACCCCCGTCTAATACTTCAACAACAGTCCCTCCTACTACCAATTCCAGAACAAAAACATTCACTGGCTGCTGGACATGCCGTGGCAGGAAAATCAAATGCGACCTCCGGAGACCAACATGTTTTAGATGTGAAAAGGCTAAAGTAGAATGCGCGGGGTATTCAATCAAACTCCGCTGGTCCCCGAGTAACGCCAAAGGTGAGACGAAAGATCTGGGTGGGAAAGAAGCCCCAGCACCCGAGGACGACTTTTTTCAGCGCAGAAATGTCGAGTTTGTGCAGTATCCACCTGAAATGGTCTATGAATACTATGAGGATATGGACGTGATCTTGTCCAAATTGCACTCCCCCAAAATCCAGGGAGACGAAACTAAAACGTTAGGACCGTTTGGAGTGTTTCAAGGAGTAAAATTCGCTCGCCGCAGACTCATCAACCCCAGGAAGTCTAAACGACGACGATTAAGCACTGAGCTGCGTGCAAAACCTTCCATAGTCGATGCATCCCCATTGTCTTCAAATTCCTCCTCCTCTGCACAAGCATCACCAGGAGATGCCTTGGGTCTCCCTAACTTTTCCCCCCTAGCTCCTTCCAGTGAGACCGGCAATGCGGCTCTTTCCAAGCAGGAATCTAGCATGTCCCAACTGTCAAATGTGGACATTATTCTCCCTACAGACGACACAGCCTTTTCGCTTGATAACATGTCTGCAATGGACCATTTTGCTGAGAAAAACTCTTTGCCTGAATTTAACTTTCACTCAGACGATTTGCTTCATAACTTTGCTGACCACCACGATGCTATATTTAATATTGAAGGAATGCTAACTGACTCCCTATTTCCCGACAATGAGAAACAAGTAGACATTGAGTCTCAATCAGCAAATATTGGGCAGTTTACACTTGCTCAAGAAGACTCAGAAACCCACTCTGATCTCTTTATTTCGTTGACCGGTCCGAATATTACCAACCACCTAAGTCACGATTTGGGACTAGGAATTCCCACAAACTCCCGCTTTTTTCCTCCCCAGTCAAGGTATCTACTGGATTATTATATCAAAAATGTTGCCAGGGTCATGACTGTTGTCGCACATGAAAAGACAGCATGGAAAACTATATACCTTCCTCGTGCGATTAGTGCAATTGGAGAGCTAGTAGGTCTCGGAACCTGCTCTAATCCAAGAAGATCCCTACTGCATGCATTATTATCAATTAGTTCCTTTCATCTTGCTTCAAAACTTCCTGACAACTCTGATCGAAAAGCCCATTTTACGTCTCTTGGCATGTCACTTAAAAACCAGGCCTTACAAAGTTTGCATAATTGTCTTCAAACGGAATCAATTACTTCTTTAAAGCACAAGGATATCATGACAGCTATGCTCTCGATGGTCACTATTGATGTGGTGTCTGGAGGTACCAAAGAGTGCAGTTTTCATCTACAAGGCTGCAAGCACCTTGTAACTAACAGACGAAAGAGTGGCCGGCGCATTTCCAAAAAGGCCCTTGTTTTGCATCGGATCAGTTCCTTCTTGTGTCTCATGCAGGACGCAACCACTTTAAATCCTGAACTAATAGATAGCCAAACCATTGACGACAGGAGCTGGGACGATTTTGAGGAAATTGCAGAACTTGGCTTAGGGTCGCCAGATTCTTACACTCGGATATTCAACACTAAGGGAAAAATAGAGGCCGTGCCAGATAATGACCTTTCAATTTGTCCAACGACATCCATTTCGTCGGATACGCAGGAATCAACAGAGTCTTTAGAGTCCTTATCATATATTCAGAGTGAGTCGCAATTGCGAGAATATTGGAATCAATATGCGAGCGATACCCCGCAAAAAATTGAGACTTTTTATGATAATGAACTAGTGTCTACCCATTCCATGTATTGTATTCCAGATTCTCTGACACTACTTTTCAGTCGCACTGTCAAGTTGGCCCGCCAGGTTTGCTACATGAGATGGAAGAAGGAAAAGATTACCAAGGCCACTGTTGAAAAATGCAACTTTCTTCAGAGGTCTTTGAGACATTGGGGAGAATGGTACAGTGAAGAGCGACTTCCAAAGGAGTTTACTAGTGATGTTCGAAAAGCAATGCACCTCCACACCAGCGCATTTTATTTTTCACTCCTAATTTATCACTACACAAATGTGCGCGAGATCAATCCTGCTTCAGTCCAGGGGTTTGTAACCACTGTACTAGACCGTTTGAATGCTCTACTGGGACTCAACACTGACAATACTAATCCACTGATCATTCCACTTTTGTTTCCTGCGTTTGTAGCAGCCTGTGAGGCGCTTAGCAAAGAAACTCAGCAAAGTTTTGATGATTTCTTCAACCGGTTGGCTATTCAAGGACTGGGTACGTACTACCAAGCACGGTCTGTAGTACACGAAGTGTGGAAGAGACGGAATGACAAGGTTCAGCGGGCGGCATGGCGGTATGTCCTTCAAGATGAAGGAGTGAACGTCATGCTTTCTTGAATGACTAATATATTTATTTATTGAAAAGAGATGCTTTCAAGTTGTTTTAATGATAAATTTGATTTTTTTGGTATAGTCGTTTTGACCTAATTTATTTGTGTCTTAAAAATGTTTAAAGATTTTTACAAGGCTGGGAAGTTTTACACAAAGCGGACAAAAAAAAAAGTGGAGAAGTGGACGAAAATAAATCAAGCTACATAAACATGATTAGAGTGATTCATGGATGAGTTGTGAAAGAGTTGGCAGAGGTGGCATTTTCTAAAGTAATAGAATCACTTTCGGTTACAGGTTGACTGGTCTCGGAGGCAAAAGTAGACGAGGCCATACTACCATTTGTAACGGTGGAGGTACCAGTCCCACCATTGACGACAGGATTCTTGGTGGATTTGGTCAAAGGAGTAGTAACAGCAGAGGTAGGAATATTAGCAGGGGTGGAATCAACAACAGAGGTGATACTAGCACTATGACCGAAAATGGTACCCAGGGTATTTCTGGCTGCCTGAATCTTTTCTAATTGAGGACCAGCTTTAGCGTTGACCTGGCCCTGAACCTGGGAATACTTGGCTTCAATTAGACCAGAAAAGTGGCCTCGCGCATGTGTGAGTTCATTTCTAAATCGGGAGTAGATTGCAGGCACAGTGAAGGCAATGACTATGGCAGATGTAGCAAGTGATGAGAATGGGGCGATGGCAGTAACAACATAAAGTGCCCAGGTTGCAAAGAAAGCAGTCAAAGTCAATCCCAGGTCGCGAGCATCTAGCACACGACGAACCCAGTACAACAATTCCTCGCCAATGGATACAAGAGAGTCTGAGTGTTCCTGAAGTCGCTCTTTGTTGATTGCAATTAAACGGCTTGGTTTAAATGAAGAAACCAAGCCAGCACGCCCACCGTTAAGGAACTTTGTAATAAACTCTGTCAGTGCCGTGATGCCAATGGCAATATAACCAAGCTGAAGAAATAATCGCAGAATATCACCATTTTGAATCAGGAAAAGGATCACTAGACACTCAATGAATACAGTTGCGGATTTTACAGGGTTTTCCCAGCGCAGTACTGACATAAGGCCTCTTACTGATTCGACATGGACCTGGTAGCTGCGGTTAGATTCCGCTGGCAACATTGCTGAGAAAAGTAGGAGGAGTAGCAAATTGCTTGTATAAAGTATTGCCTGGTAAAGGGCAAAAAAAAGGCGAGGAAAAAGAAGAAAAGTCGGCACTGGAAAAGGAGCCGTCGTGTATTTATATGAAGAGATTTTTGAACCAGGAGACTGATTATAGATTTATATAGTGCACAGTGCTTTTTATTTTCTTATTTTAGTTAAATTTTCGCACCCGTTGCTTAATTTGATGCTTTCGTCGCATTGCTGTTCTGTGACACATTATAGTGGCTTTATCCTCCAATTTCAGACTGCTGAAAACTGTGGATATTGCACTTACGTGATTTGGTGCGTATCAGTAACCAGCAGTAGCAGAACTGGCTGGATATTCAGATTGCTTCCGCAGATGGCCCCCACATAGTAAAGCAGGGCTATTTTTTCAAAAATTGATTTTTGAATTTCTTGGGCTTGTCTAGGTAATTCAGTTAAGTTATAGAAATACTATCAGCATGCAAGCAAGTGCGAAATGTAGCCTGAGACCCAGATAGACTACTATTTAGGTTTGTTCTGGAAAGAAAAAAAGGAATTACCTCTTTTTTCATATTTCATATTGATCTTTCCAATAGGTCAAGAAGATTGATTGAAATTCATGTAGCGAATCTTTTAGTTTTCGAGCAGTTTCGTGTATTTCAAAAATGTTTTCTATCAGTATTGACTTTTTCAAACACTGCAGGAAGTAGTATTTGATTAGCTCGTGAAGTACGATCTGGATTGCATTGCATTGCAAGTAAAACTTGTCGCTTCCAACAGCAAACCCCCTAGATCTAAGTCTAGTTTTGTACCGTAAGCGTCTACAGGTAATTTTGTTTTTTACAGTTATACTGAAGCAATGGTTTTGTTCCACCTTTCACCACGATTCCAACCCATAAACCTAGATAAGTCAATTATTCCTAACTTGAAACATTGAATATTTGATGGGAGTTAACAAATAATGACAACAGAGCCCATATGCAGAGAAGCAAGACTGGCTGAATAGTTAATTACAAACTGGATAGTTTAAATAAGCCAAATTTTGTATTCTGTTTACAGAAATAAAACAAACCCTTCAATTTTTAAGCAATCTTGAAATGCACAATAAGTTTCCATTTGTACGGGCTTGAATAAAGGCTCCAAGTAGCCAACTGATGCACTCAAATAACCTACGAAATCGAAACATCAAGCTGCAAGATTCACCTTGCCACAGCAAAAGTGAAACTGAATCTTGGGCTGAGCGTGGAAGAAACCCACTTGCTTTATAATGCTCGAGAAACAAACATGAGTAGATCTTTATAATTTAATGTTCCATTTTGCACCATTGACGTTTCGATTCAAGTGCACTAGTCCTCAAAGCAGTAAGGATATTACTCACTTAAGCGGTAGGAATATAAGGCAAATGGTCCGTAAATCCCTACTAATTCCTGAGTTTTTCAACTGTAAGTGTAGGCTATAGGCTTCGAAATATTCAATTTTAAAGCCTTGAATTTCGGCCGCGGTCCTATAGATTGGAGCAATTATAACAA
Source organism: Geotrichum macrosporum (assembly GCA_030463045.1). Lineage (NCBI taxonomy): Eukaryota > Fungi > Ascomycota > Dipodascomycetes > Dipodascales > Dipodascaceae > Geotrichum > Geotrichum macrosporum. The sequence continues at coordinate 5,687 of JAKVQY010000180.1, forward strand.
ACATATCAATCGAAAACACCTGAAATTCATTCTTATTGTTTTAGCCTCTCCCTCTTCAAGATTTTTCAACTAGCCTGGCCCTTATTAATTACACGAAGCTCAACATTGTTGTCGCAAAAGGTTTTACTCAAACACATGAAACGACAAGTATCTTTCATACTTGCCCGATCCAGCAATTATTCACGAGCATTTTTAACTGAACCATATCGAGCTGCTCAATTCCAGATTAAACATTATTATCGTAAAAATAGCAGCCCAGTTTTGCGCCAGGAATAAAAGCAATAAATTAACTAGTGCTGTTTTCCGTGACAAAAACTCAGTCTAAAACTCTTTACAAAAAGGAGCAGTTCCACATAATTACAAGGTAATCAAGTTACACTTATCTCATTCCACACACATCACTCGCACTCATTCATCTAAGGATTCAAACGCTGAGCTTTAGAGCTGCAGGCCTGAGAAATGCTCAATGCCGCTGTTTTCTGTTTTTGCGCAGTTTGGTTCAGGCTGAAAATTACCCCAACCCCACACGGCCAGCTCACCAACTGTTGCTTCTCCCCTTCAAATAAACTCCTTCACTGGCCTTTTCTTCAACCAGACGAGACCAATTGCGCTGTCTCAAGAGATACCGACATTCCAAAGCTTTTTATAAATTCCTTTGGCTATATCCACAATATTGCAGAAATCTTAGAGCGCTACAGAAATGGCTGACGACGCACCAATTGGTAAGCCTCAGAAATATGCTAGGAAAGAACTTCAATTGAGCTAACTTCGAATGTCATTATAGTTCTTGACCAGGGAACCGGTTTTGTCAAGATCGGATACTCCGGTACCAACTTCCCTGCTCACACTTTTCCTTCAATAGTCGGGCGACCAATTCTACGAGCCGAGGAGCGGGCAGCCGCTGGTATGGACATTGAGATCAAGGATATCATGTGCGGAGATGAAGCAAGTGCTGTGAGAACTGCCCTTCAAGTTTCATATCCTATGGAGAATGGTATTATTCGTAACTGGGAAGATATGGGTCATCTGTGGGACTACTCTTTTCACGAACGATTGAACATAGACACCACCGGTCGCAAGATTTTGCTTACAGAGCCGCCCATGAATCCTTTGGCCAATAGACAACACATGGTCGAAATGATGTTTGAAAAGTACAACTTCAACGGCGTCTACGTGGCAATTCAGGCAGTACTGGCATTATACGCTCAAGGCTTGTCGTCAGGTGTGGTTGTGGATTCCGGGGATGGTGTAACACACATTGTGCCTGTTTACGAGTCAGTAGTACTAAATCACTTAGTTCGCCGCTTAGATGTTGCTGGCCGCGATGTCACTCGCCAACTCATCAACCTCATGTTGCGGCGCGGTTACGCATTCAACCGTACTGCTGACTTTGAAACTGTACGACAAATTAAAGAAAAGTTCTGTTATGTCAGCTACGACCTGGAGTACGATACCAAACTAGCCGAGGAGACAACTGTGTTGGTTGAAAAGTATGACCTGCCGGACGGCCGTACTATCAAGATTGGACCTGAAAGATTCCAGGCCGCTGAATGCTTGTTTCAACCTCATTTAGTCGACTGCGAACAACCCGGTATGGCTGAAACTTTGTTCAACACCATACAGTCTGCCGACGTTGATGTGAGATCTGCCCTTTATCGTGCTGTAGTATTATCGGGTGGTTCTTCTATGTATCCTGGTTTACCATCACGACTCGAGAAGGAAGTTAAACAATTGTGGCTGACCCGTGTTTTGAAGGGTGACCCCACGAGGTTGCCAAAATTCAAGGTCCGTATTGAAGACCCTCCTCGTCGTCGCCATATGGTTTTTATCGGTGGTGCTGTTCTCGCTGATATTATGAGGTCCAACGATTCCATGTGGATCTCCCGCGACGAATGGCATGAGCTGGGCCCGGCACGCGCCCTGGAGAAACTTGGTGCCAGATAATGTTCTGGAATTATCTATTATATAAGTATGTAAATACAAATTTACTTGAAACAATATTCCCCGTCTCTCAAGCTGGCAAAGTTGGAAGCTTCAGTTTTGTTCCAGTTAGCTTCTGCATATATTCTACGTAATCGTATTGTCCTCCTTCATTCTCGTTTTGCGACATGCATTTCACAAGCTTTTCAATCATGGCATCTGGCACTAATGAGTTTTGCAAGTCTAGCTCTGTGACGTATGGCTTTCCGGCTGCGACATCTAGGAAAGACTGAAACACCTGTTCTGAAGTTTGCTGATCTTCAGTTGCTTCTACCATAAACCTAATGAATTGCTCAAAGGAGACTGTTGGCTCGTCCGATATAGAAGTACTGCTAGTAGATGTCAAAATCACACTCCCTGGTCGCGAGTACGGACTTCTTTGGGAATCTTTACTAGAGGTTGATGTCTTTCGCCGGGCTAAAGTTGAGTTCAATGAATTCAAATTGACAATACTGCTCGCCATGCTGCATCCACTGCTGCATCCACTGCTGCTACTTCGACTGGGACTTTCCGCTGTGTGTTGAGTTACCTTCTGATCACTAGAAGGTGTTCCCTCCATCATAGATGACGGTAGTGACTGGGTGCTAAGCCTTTGACTGATACCTTGAGAACTGTCGTTCAGCAGATGTTTGAAGTGAAACGGACGTCCCTCACCAGAAATACTCCCGTCCTTGTCAGCTCCGCTAGCTAGAGAAAATACTTCATGCATTTCTTCTTCAGAGTATACGAGGCCCAGACTAGCTAACGCGCCTGAAAATTCGCTTTCTACCAGACAGTTCCTTTGACTCTTGTCAAAAAACCGAAAAATGGACTCAAACTCTTCAAGCTGAATTGGTGTTAGATTTGTCATACTGCGGGCGACAATCTGGTTCTCAATGAAGGCCAATTTTTTTGCGACAGACTGCTTAGCCAGTCCAAGCTCGTAATCCAGCTCATCGTACGAATACACGGTATGATCATTTTCTTCAACATTAGCTTCCACGCATTGGGTATCTAGCAGTTTTAGCTCCTCAAGTACACCTTGTAACGGCTGGAGCTGGTTGTTGACATCAGTAATTTTCATAAGTTGTTTTTCAAGTTCTCCATCGAGATTACTTATTTTGAGTGACACAGTGCCTAGCATAAGAGAAAGTTCATTTGCAGCCTCCGCAAATCTGCGTCGTAGTTCCTCTTTGATTTCGCGCAGTTCGTTGTTAATTTTACGTGCACGCTGAACTTCTGCCGCAACAAGTGCTCGCCATGACGCTTCCAAGTCACTAGGTCGCAATCCTTCTCGTGGTTCGTACTCTTTAAGCCCATAAGTGGCTAGCTTGGTTCGAATATTTCCAAGCAAGGATATCAGCTCGGACTTTTCAGTAATCCATTGCCGTTTGGTGGTTCGTTTATATTGTCCAAAATCAGTTTGCTGTTGTTTAGCATTTGAATAGACTCCTGTAAAAACCTCTCTGTCCCATAGCTCTTGCTTGAAGGTAATAGCGGTCAACAAAGAGTTCATGCGGTCCTCAAAAGCATGTTGCATTTCGATGGCGGACGAAGTTATTTCCACAAACTTTTCCAGTCGCCGACCTGCAGTCTCAATTTTATCAAGCGCTGAAAATGAATGAAACCAATATGCAACAAACGTCATAACAGACCTTTCATCGGGTTTTGCTGTATCACAAATGTCTTCAGCATCCAATAGCCGCGGAATGCCAATCTTTTCAGCAATCTCAAAAGCGAGATCTGTATTTCCGCGATGATTTTCAGGGTCTAATTGATAAAAGTCAATAAGATCTGGGCGATGTTGGTCTAAAAGTGCACAGAAAGCAAGGCCGTCTGTCCAACTGGATGAAAAGTCTATTATGTTTACCCCCTCATAGCCAGCAGTTTTACGTTGACACCACAACAGCAATCCTTCTTTGGCTGAGAGCCCTTCTTCATTAATGTCGGATATTGTAAATCGTAAAATAAGAATCCAAAGTAAGCCTAGAACTAGTTTGAGGTTTCCGTCGATGATATCTTCCGCGCCAATATTGTATAACATAACACCTCTATGCTTGATGAAATCCAGAGCAATGTTAACGTTTTCTGCCTTTTGTACGAGTAACTTTGGACTCTTGTAGTATCTTCCCAAAGACTCTCCACCTATAATTTCAAGTAATTGAATAAGACGAACGCCGTCAGAAAGATCTAAGGCAACGTTTTCCAACGGCTCAATTCCGTGCAAATCAAGATACGTGTTTGCCCATCGCGTAAATGCCTTCTGCTGCGTTGCAACCCACGCAGGCAGAGTTCCAAGTTGTTTAGGAGCCATTATATTGAAATAAACACGCTGATTCTAGCGGTGTGAGATGCAATCTTTTTGCAAATGAGATGGTAGAAGTGAGTACTATATATAAATAATTTACAAAAAAAAGTATCATTTTTCGAGTTAACAGGTTTGAAGGATTTTTAATTATCACTTTTGGAAAGCGGAATCGACCTATGGAACTAGAACCGTTAGTTGACAAAAATGCATTTAGACGAAGACTTAAATTGTCAAGTAGAGGGAATTGCAGAGGGTTTACCAACGTGGTCCATCCAGAACAGATATGTATCTATTATACGCCATTGAATATTTCACGTCTAGGAATGTACCAAAAAAAGAAAGAACAAACCGAATTTCTAGACATTTGAAAAGATTTCAGGATTAGAGTTCCCTTGAACATTCAGAGCTGATGCAAAAGGATGCGACAATATCTACTAACTTAGGCACATATGTTACAAACTCACTGATGACTAAGGCATGACAAGTATATTCAAGATGTGTCTTAGACCCAATTCACATTCGTTTGAAGTCATGAAGCGTCGTAAGTCTTATCTCCAGGACATGTGCATCGAAAACTCAATTTTTCACGTAAAAATATGAAAAAACGTTACCTCATAGATTTCCGTTTCACCACCCACCCACCGATTCAAGAGACAGATTCACTTTGCACTAAAAGCTATAATGTCCTTTGCTCCTCAAATAGACTATGACCAGGAAGAACCACTTACCTCAACAGTTCGACCTCAGTCTATGGCAATTTTAACAATCCGAATTATCAAATCATTTCCCTACAGAACAATCAAGAACCAGATTTTGAAAGACGTGGATCTCACAACAGTTACTGCTGGAGATTTGCTTGAACAGGTGAAGAAGTGTATGTGTTTTTTTCATTAGACAATGGTAGCAATAATGCGCTCTTTCCTGGTTTCTAACTTGACTTTGTAGTGGTTTCTACTACCGGTGCCCTCAGACCTTATCGAAACGTTGACATCAACACCTTAAAGATCTACACAAAAGCTCATGGATCAAAAACAATGAATCTCGTAATCAATTTCGAAAACGATGAAGACTGGATTCTCAATGAACCCAAAAAGACTCTTCTACAATATGGAATTGGTATGTGTTACTGTTATTTAGAGTAAATCTTGTTGTAGCACGCTGATACATTTTCTTTTCGCAAATTCTAACTAACCGATTTTTGCAGAAAATGAAACTGAAATTTCTGTCTTCAACTTTGAAGCTTACCAGGAGTTTAAACAGAACCCAGAAGAAAAATGGTAAATTTTAGCTATTTCATTCAAAATCAGGTTCGGGATGCTGTAGTCCCTAGCAAGAAACAAAAGAAAAGTAACGACTTTAGTCGTCCCTTTACCGTAATGAGTCTCATGTTTATCTACAAGTTATACGCATCTATCCCATTGGGCCTATAATACACTGATTACTTTTCGATTTAATTCTTTGATCTTTTTTTCAGTTAAATAAAAAAAACATTACCTTATGTACTATCATGACTTTGCGCTCTTTCCACGCTACAAGTTGGTGGCCTGAATCTTTCGCCAAACATTATCAGTTAGGAGCTCCAACTCTTTGCCATTAACAGCAGTCCCGCGTTCTGCTCCGTACTTGACAGCATGAACTAGTAAATCCTGGATAAATTTGCGGTCGACAGCTTGTGGATTTAGAAACGACCCATTCATGACTTGGTCAATAGTCATACGCTGTGTAGGGTCGCGATCCAAACAACCCTTGATTGCTTCAATGGCCTCTTTGGGAATTTTCACTTGGCCAAGGCCTTGTTTCGGGTACGCTATTTGCACTTTAGGATTCATAATGGCTAGCATGCGTTGTGTGCCCTGATATGCTCCATAAGGAGGTCGTCCGTAAATCATCTGATATATAATACAACCACAGCTCCAAACGTCGGATGGACGCCCAACCTTAAATTTCGTGGGAGCTGGCTTAGAGGAAAGTGGTGGCGGAATTGGTGCGTAGATGCTGCTGTTGTTCAAACTAATTATACTGTTTCTATTATTATTCATTTTCTTGTTGTCGTTATTACTGTCATTAGTGTCGTTACTTTTCTCGTTAGAGGATTTCGTACTGCTGGCGGCGTAGACATGGTTGGCATCGAGGAGGGCCTCAGGAGCCATATAGTTTGGCGTGCCAATTTGAGTATCGCGATGCACGTTCGATGTGTAGTCCGGTACAACGTTTGCAATGCCAAAATCGATAATCTTTAGCATTCCCTTCACTAGAAGAAAGTTGGCTGGCTTCAGATCTGAATGAACAATGTCGTGACGGTGAACAGCAGCCACACAATGTAACATTTCCACAGAATAATAGTGTACAAAGGAAATGTCTAGTGGGTGAGAAAGTCGAGCATTTAAAACATGCGCAAGATCGATTTCGCCACACTCCATTACGACATAGATAGAAGATGCTCTCATCTCAAAATCAATTAACTTGACCACTCGATCTTCACTTTTTAGTCGTTGCAGCAAGTCAATTTCGCCCTTGAAACCTTTCAAAACAGTGTAATCAATATCATCATCACAAGATACGCGTTTGATGGCATATACTTTGCCACTACTGGCTTGAGCCTTGTAAACCTTTGAAGACCCTCCCCGTCCTATAAGTTCGAGGCGTTGGTATGGCTGGGTATTGACATATATAAGATTTTTCTGTTTGCGACTTGGAGGTTGGGGCTGAACTATACTGGGCTTGGATTGTTGCTGGAACTGCTGCTGCTGCTGCTGTTGTTGTTGATGTTGTTGTTGTTGTTGTTGTTGTTGTTGTTGCTGTTGTTGTTGCTGTTGTTGATGTTGTTGTTGTTGTTGTTGTTGTTGTTGTTGCTGCATCATATATTGCTGCTGTTGTAGTTGGATCTGAATATGATCTTCAGACTGAGGCTGTGAAAACTGTTGCTGTAAGTGAGCTTGCTGTAGCTGTCTTTGTTGCTGCTGAATCAGTTGTTCCTGAACATGCAAGTAATGGCGTAACTCTTGGTGTTGTCTTTCTAAAGCTTGCTCTCTTTCCAGATCGAGCTGTGATTTGGCCGCCCCCTCAGTTTCATCAGTGTCCGGTAAAGCATGGGCACGTTCAGCGGCATCATAGAGCTCTGACCGCCGCTTACGTGCAGCATCGGACTCATTTGCATCTAGTCTGTCCATTTTTGGCACATCGTCTTCAGAGGGAGTTGATGGGTCTGGTCGACTTTCTGGAACCTGACTGGAAGTGGAGACTGATCGACCTGTAGGATTGTTAAGCTCGCCCTGATTTATTTTAGATTGGAGTTCTTGGTCGAGAGAGTCAGCAAGCGACGCTGAAAGAAGATTGGGAGAATGTGCATTAGACATAGGAGAGTCTGCAGGAGAAGTGTTCATGGGATTGTCATGATGAATGGGAGCGAATCTGATTTTACTTGAACGGGCCCTATCGAGTTCTTCTGAATTATCAGTAGTTTCATTCCCTATGCCTTCGTCGCTTTCACGAGGCACAGCCCTCTTTGGAGGGCCAAGCCCACGGCCGAACCGTTTTACACGAATTGTGGAAAGATTTGTACGCGGGTTTGTGGACCTCGTTACTCCAGGTGTGGAGAAACCACCAAAAGGATCCTGAGAATTGTGTTTTCTATATGAGTCTGCTGATGCTAGTGGAGGACTCTTGGAGATTTCATTGAAAGCGACAGGAGAAGAAACAGCGGGTGAGTCGGCAATGCTAGTATTTTGATCTTCGCTCGGGGTATTAGCAAGGGATTCAGGATCCATAACTTGGTTTTCGTCAGACGGGACAACGGTTGTAGAGGGACGATCAAGGTCTATACTAGAACTGTCAAAGATAGGCTTATTGTTACGTAAAGAACCAGTTGATTTAGACGCAACCAATGGAATGTCAAGGGAGGACGAAGAAGCTTTTGTCTCACCCAATGATTGATTACTACCAGTACTAGAGTAGTGTCTTAGACGACCATTAACCAAACCATTGAGATCTTCCTCACTGTTAGAAGCTTTTTCCAGTTTAACGCGGTTGAGATGTCGCTGGATTTCATGCTGTTGTCTGGTTCCGTTGATTGGACTAGCCCGCGGACTTTTGTATTGATGCATGCTATGGTGAGGTTGGTTGGAAGCAGGAGGAGAAGCAAAAACGCTGCCTATACGAAGCGAAGACGAGGATGAAGATGCAGATGGAATGCTAGGAATATTCTGTGATGCTTGGAGAGCGGAGGATGCTGCAGAAGCGACTGTAGCCAAACGAGACTTGTGGGACGCTATTACAGGACCTCCCTTCGCTGGATCGGAAAGCAGAGCTTTTGCATAATCGCTAAGTACTGGTGGTTTAAAACTTCCGTCCGAAGATGAAACAGTGTCATCCGAGATATCGTCGTCGGAGAGTATATTGTTGTTACTTAATTTTTTGTGCAAATTAGCCCTTTGGTCAAGGTCGGCTGCCGATCTGTGCAGAGACGACTCGGAGGATTTGGCTGAACAGCTAGGGTCGTTGTCCCTACGCTCTAGGGAGGGAGGATGACGTTGCATGAGCTGAACGAAAAACGAGGATTGTGTGTAAGTTATGCCATGTGTTTAAAGAGAGATATGGTTGGTGGTGCAAAAGTCGTCAAGGCGAATAAAGCACCGCGAGACGAAGCAGCGCGAATATCACCGTAAAATCAAAAATTAATGAATAATCTATTTTATGAAGAAGCAGATTTGGGATGAAAGAGCTAAAGCACTGGTCCTGCTGGTGAACGTCAAAACTGTTTGTATTGGTGGTGGTAGAAAAAAAAATTAAAAAATTAAAAAATTAAAAAATTAAAAAAATAAAAAGGAGGTAGAAAAAAAGAAGCAAATCCCAGAAGGGGAGGACTCTGACTTGACACTCAAAAGACACTTACTTTTCCAAGGGGTTATATATATACACTTCCAAGTATGGAAATCAAATACTTCGGGAAAGACAGTAGATTAAGAGTTCCCCGAAACGAGAGGCTCCATGTGCAAACCTTAGGGGAACCGATAGGGACATGAACAGAAGTCACTTAATTACAAACAAAATACAAATGCTAACATCTCGTCTAAACCTCCAAATGATCTAGGCACCTTTTACTTTTTTCTGCGTACGGAATTCACGTACTTACCAGCACCAACTCGTACACCTGTATGCCTTGCAGCATCTCGCTTGTAACCTGAGATTGCAAATGGGGAAGTGACAGAATCTACAGAACCTGAATCTGTACCATTAATGGGACCAATCCATTCGTTCAGCAATTTTTCGTTCTGACGTTTTTTCCAAAGATCGTGCTTAACGGCCCTGGTATACTCTTTTTGATCCTCAGTCAGCAGTACAGCGCTTTGAGCGGCTAGCATATCGTTTCGCTTTGCCCTACGAGCCTTGTGACTCTGGGGATTGGGAAGCGAGTAGCGATTACCTCTGTGGCTCCACTGCATGTTGCGCTTAAGAAAAACATGAATCTGGCCTGACTCTGAGACAGCTACGGTACAGCGGCGCAGAGTGTTGTTTCCACAGCTAGAACAAAATTGTCTAACGGTTCCGTCGCGAGGAAATGGAGAAAGCTTGAAGCAGGCATGGCATCGAAGCATAAAACTTTTAACTTGGGTAATGTGTCGGCCGTTAGTAGGGTTGACTAAGTTAAGGCCCATTTGCAAAGCGACGTTTTGCATTGCAAAGTCGCCAGTGGAAACAGCAGCATCGAGCACTTGTTCCTCAGACTTATCAACAACTTCGCCGCTTTCCTTAATTAGGTTTTCCTCGAGGTTGTCCGTAGTGATCCATCCCTCTTCGTTATCATCGTCCTCCTCTTCTTCTTCAACGATAATGGGACCAGTACTCTGTAATTCAGGCCGCTCAGAAGAATCTTCAACTGTCTCTTTGGATTTATTTTTATTTTCATTTGCTTCTTCGACTTTCTCATCAGTCGCAGCTTCTTGGTTTGGTCTCTCGATATCCTTCTTTTGTTGGCTGCTGTTGTTGTATTTATTTTTACGGTTCTTCTTCTTAGAGGGAACCACGGCCCAGCCGTCGTCTTCGACCGGTTGCTGCTTGTTTGCAGTATCTTCCTCTTCAAGTTCCACATCTTCAACATTAATTCTTTGAGTAGGAATATTGGATGTAACCCGCATTTTCAAATTCGCATTGCTGCCTGAGTTAGCCACTGTTCTGAGATGGCTATCATTTCCGCCATGCTGCTCGCAGTCAAGCTCGCGGCACAAAGCCAAGAGCTGCATATCAGTAATGGAAAGAACGGCGTAATCTCTAGTTTTTTTGGCCAGATCGGTAACAGCTTTGACATGCCGAGCAGTAGGTTGGCGAATAATGAGATTGCTTCCCCATAGACTCAAATTTTGACGAGACCGTTCGTCTCGAATTTCGGCGTGCACAGCAGGGGTAGTATAAAAGCTGTTAGCAAACTTTTGGATTTCGGAATATGTCTGCGTAATGAGAGGACCAGCATCCAGAATCATACAGTTAACTTTCGCTTGGCTCGTAAGTTTAGCGGAGTTTGATCTGACCTCACTGTCGACAGAAGTGGTAGAAGTGGCAGAGGTGGCAGAGGTGGTAGAAACGGTATCAGCCTGTTGGCCCTTAGTTAGAGCATCTTTATAGGAGAACACATTAGGTGTCGTCGTAGTCTCTTCCGTCATTTTGTACAGATGATTTCTATTTTCCTCCGCTAAACTTGCATCAAAGAGAAGTTTTCAAAAAAAAAAAATTTGTTAAAATTTTGGTTTGGTCCCAACAATGGCCCTAGCCCTTGAAACAGGAAAATCCATGTCGTTCTGTAAATCAAGAATATACGCTGTTGCATCAATGCCAGAAAAGCTGTGAGAAGAAATTCCTCCGTCCTAGTTTTCTCATTTTTTCTCCAATTCTACCCTCAGATTGTAATGCTTATATTAATTGGACATTTGATAATTTAATGTTTACGTCTATTACGATAACCTAGCGGAGCTACCTTATCGACTTTGTTGTCAATACCATCATATTGAACCGAAAAATGCTGTCCTCAGTATGTTCCCTATTACTGGACTTGGAAATTCTAACTCTACCGTCTCTTTCTTGAACATATTTCAGTGAATTATTCAAAATACACATGTGTCAGTTGTTGTCGCTGTCTTGCTCCTGTAGTCTCTTACGCTTGTATTTGACGCGATTACTTTTCTTGACACAGTCAACGTGGAATAAGTCTAGAGAGAGTTCAAGATTTAGTTGGTAATTGGATATGAATCAGGGCAGCTTGGGGATCCTGCTCTATAGCCTTGTGGAAGTACTTGCGAAAACACAGTTTTGCTTTGATATCATCGCTGGAGAGTCTAGGGTAGTCTGTTTCTTTTTCGATTGATTTCGACCTCCATCTGGCGATAGCAATACCAATTGAGAAGAAATACAAGGAAAACCATGGCAAACTCTTATACCCTCAACCGTGGAAGGCAAAATGTGGAAGAAAATTCTTATTGGAAATTTTCAAAAACTGCTGTAGGCTGAACAAGCAACGTTATTGCTCTGAAATTCATTATCGTGAGTCTTTAAGATGACCACCGGACGAAAACCGGTCCTTGAGAAATATGCTGGTTTTATTAAGAAGAAAAAAAATACTCACGTGAGGGATCTCACTGTCAGTGCAAGCTACTGCTTCTGGTTTTTGGATTTCAAAGACTCAGACGACAAGAAGGAATTAATTTTTTTGATTGTTCGCAGATACTATGTGGTAGTTGTTATTATGAGCGTTTCATATTTTGGTTGGTCCGATATTGAACAGGTGCCTTAGCTTCACTCTGAAACTTGAGCTGACTACGATGATTATGCTCATCTTTTATGGTATCCATTCAACCAAACGCAAACAAACAGAACTATCAGGTAGAATCTTTAAGCAAACCTACTTTGAAGTGTCCATTAAAAACTTGAAGTTGTCAGTGATACCATGACGCTCTGAAGTTCAACCGAAAATAACAATACGAACTTACAGACTGGCACCACACATAATCTAGACTGCAATGCTCATACCATACTGGCAGTGCAAATTGATGTTCATAATAACTCTTTCCGCCGATATCAGCATTCTCACTTTCGTCGTTTTTTCTGCTTTGAACAGCCTCATTTCATCCCTTTCTACTCTCCAGCACTAAGAGTTCAATCATCTCTCAAGAGGTATCATGGCTATTCTTGTCATATTATTCTCCATACATTTTCATTAATTCACATGATTTTAGCATTTAATATTGGCGAAGCTTTTTTTTTTTTTTTCTCTTTAGCAGCCTCAAAACGTCAAAATGCTCTCGCGACAACGTCATATTATTTTTTATTTTTCCTTTTTCAACGGCGGTCACAAAAACGCACATGTTCTAACAAGAACCAAAGTGCAAAAAGTCATTATGAGCCTCATCTCTTTATATCAACAGACCATGTAAAAGAATGGGTTTTCAGGCTTCTCACCCTTCTCGCTCGCTCTCCGTCTTGTATTTTCATACTTCAAACGCCCAATTGAGGCTTCTGTGGCTTCCAGCGGTTAGACTCGGTTTCACACGTGGAACTGTCTAACTAGCTATTGCTGATGTCGACGCTGGAGCTGGTACTGGTGCTGATTGTAATGGTCTTGTACTGCTGCCAATGCTAATGCTGGCGTTGGTACTGCTAGTGAACAAGCTGGCTACTCCTGGAAAGTTTCCAATAATTTCAACCAGTCTAAGTCTAGTATCAACACTAAGATTTTATCTTTTGCAAATTGACAATCGTAGTGGTATTCCACTTATTCTTTTCATTCTTCTTATTCTTCTTCTCTTCTCTTCTTCTCTTCTCTTCTCTTCTCTTCAATTCACTTATTCTAATTATTTTTTCTCTTCAAGTATTCTAATATCGTTATTCTCTGCAATGTCTCCTAACTACAAGATCGGAAACGATCCTGAATATCCTTTTCAAATTCCTCATCAAATTCCACGCCAGTTTTTTCATCCCTCATCCTCCTCTTCTTTATCTTCGTCCACCTCAAATGAACCTCATCATGGACATTCCGCCCTCTATAACCAAATGGACTATGTCAGCGCTGTGCACCATCCACAGGCGGACGCCCAAAGTCACATACCATTCAATTTTAACCTCAGTAACCAGCAGCAGCAGCACATGCCAATGCAACTAATGAGCCATCAGCAGCAGCACCACAATCAACACCAGTACCACCACAACTCCCCCTCGGTCGCAGCACCCTATCGCTCGGCCCCAGCTATGGCGTCTGCTCCTTATCTGCATTATTCGGATCACATGTGCTCTCCAGAAGTCCCCATCTCCATGGCCATCATGTCTCCTCCGAGTTCTGCTCCCGGTTATTTTTCTCACGATATAGACGAAGATGATGAGGATGAGGATGAAGAAGACAAGATTCTAGACAAGTCCTACAACTATTCTTCTTCCTCTTCTTCCTCTGCTTCTTCTTCTTTGTTTTTTCCAAATTCTAAGCATCAGCAGCAGCATCAGCAGCATCAGCAGCATCAGCAGCATCAGCAGCATCAGCAGCATCAGCAACAACATCAACAACATCAACAGCAGTTCAGCGGTAACCACAATGTGCTTCGGGGTACCAAATCTTTTGCCGACATTCGCGCTTCTGCTTACAATGCCTCTTCTCCAAACACACCTTCTGGTTCACCATTTTTTCCATCGCAGACACCTCCCCCTCAAAACCCACAGGCAAGTTTTGCTCCGTTGTCTCTTTCACTGCAACAGCAGCGAGGGTACCAGTACTTTAATAATCAGCTGCCTACTCAGCCGGTCAGTCAGCAGTCCAAACCCCCAGCTGGTCAGCAATATCAGCAGTTTCAGCAACAGCAGCCTTTCCATGCTCCACAAAACCAAACTGAGTTTTCTACCTCTTTCTCACAGTATGGAAATTCTTTTGGCTCGACAACTTCCGGAAATGCAGTTGGAGCATTGACTGATTCATTTTCTACCTTATTGAACGTTGGAAGTGGGTCCCTCAGCCGGGTTCCGTCCGTATCAAACATTTCGGGATCTATAACCGCGACAGGCAGCGACAGCAGTCCAGCGGCCAGCATCTCCAGCATCCATAACTCTCACGATGGATCCATGAAGAGCAAACTCAGTAGCAGTTCCAATAATGCCGGGGTTATTGGGTCAAAACCTACTGGTGATGTGAATACGAATAATAATGTTAACGATTCTAATGAGGCCACGCTCAACGAATGAAACGAGTTCAAAATCATATGTAAGACAATTTTAAGATAAATGAAATATATAATAAAATGAAGAATTTGGTTAATTAATCAGTACTTTTGATACAAAACGTCTTTTTTTTAAGCGCTTGCCAAAACTGCGGGAAGATCTTCCAGGGACGACAACAGTGGTTTGTTGGCTTTGATTTGCTGAAGCGTAAGGGAGCGTTTTTGAATTTCCAAAAGATTAGTTTTTTCAAACGACTTGCCAGCAATAATGGTAAAAGGAATTCCAAGAGATCTTGCGTCACGTAATGACTGACCGAACCCGACATCCTGTCTATCATCCAAAATGGTATTAATGCTATTTTCTCTTAGCAATTCCACGATTTTGCTCCCCACGTTTTGTGCGTCTAAGGCAACGACAATGACTGTATAGGGGGCAATCGATTTTGGCCACACAAGGCCATCACTGTCGTGGCAAGCAAGCGCTATGGCGGACAGTAGACGGGATACACCAATACCATAACATCCCATTTCCAGAGTCACTTTGTCAGCAACCCCGGTTTTTCCTGATGAACTTGCAACTGTTGCGTTTAACGGCTCAGAGTATTTTATGCCTAGATAGAAGGTATGGCCAACTTCAATTGCACGACTAGTGCTCAATGTTGGTTCGTCACAAGTAGGACAACACTCACCTGAGACAGGAGTTACGAGCGGAACATCAACTAGGGTTGTTGTCGTGGAACGAGAAGGCGTGAATGGAAGCTCAGGTAGATTAGTTAGTCGATCTAAACGTGAGTCCATGATGCGAATTAGACGCTTATCGAACATGTCAGTTTGATCTTGAATGGAAGCTAAGCTCATAAATGTTGAAATTGCTTTTTCGCTAGAGCTTATTAACGGATCGATAACGTCTGGTATTTCTGCGTCAAGCAAAAGAGGGTTAAACGTTCTGTCAATTGGGTAGTACGCTGCAATAAGCGTTGACCTGTCAGACGAGATTCTATATTCCACAGCAGCGTCTTTTGCAAACTCCGCATCTTCCAGAGGCTGTGAAATAGCCTTTTCTTCATTCGCTGTGTACTTGCAGTTCGTGCATGTCACGACAGTATCCTCTCCGGCCTCTGACAAATAATGGTACTCGTGCGAGAGTGAACCCCCAATCGATCCAGAATCAGCTTCGGCAACCACAAATGGAACGCCCAGCTCCTGAAATGCTTGCTCGTAGGCTCCTTGTACCTGCTTGTAAGTCTCAATAGCTTCTGCCTGTGTTACATCAAATGAATACATGTCCTTCATAGTGAACTCCCTGCCTCGAAGTAGCCCTCCTCTTGGTCTTTTCTCATCTCTGTACTTTCGTGTAATTTGGAATAGCCTCAATGGCAGCTTTTTATAGCTCGAGACCTCCTTGGCAACGAGCGACGTAATTTCTTCCTCATGAGTTGGTGCTAGAAGGTACTCTGTTCCCTTTCCGTCCTTCAATCTAAATAGCTCTGAATTTGCAGCTCTTCCAGTTTTCTCCCATAATGCAGGAAGTGTCATTGAGGCGAGACTAACTTCGCATCCACCAACGCTCACCATGTGTTTTCGTAATATTTGTTCAATCTTGGTTTGCACCATGTGGCCCAGAGGCAGATGATGATATGTGCCAGCTGAAACCTGGCGAGTATACCCGTACTTCACAAGCAAATCATCAGATGAACGTTGCTGAGGTGGAACCAGTAGTTGAGAGAGTCTCGATAGTGTTGTTGGTAGAAAAGGTTTAGTAT
Source organism: Geotrichum macrosporum (assembly GCA_030463045.1). NCBI lineage: Eukaryota > Fungi > Ascomycota > Dipodascomycetes > Dipodascales > Dipodascaceae > Geotrichum > Geotrichum macrosporum. The sequence goes on from JAKVQY010000180.1 coordinate 21,901, forward strand.
ATATTGAGCGCAAAACTCTGATGCCCCTACAACTATTACTATTGCCAATATTTCTAGCACAGTCATGAGTTGAAATCAACCGAAGCATTCTGTACCATGAAGCTATTAGACACTAAGAAAGGATGATACAAAAAAGCAGTATGAGATCAAGGTATGATTGAAAAACTTGCCAAACGGGAAAAAAAAAAAATTATTTCATGGACTAGTCAAAGCCCATAGGCTAATCGCATTGAAAAAAAAAAAAGTCAGTTTTATTGAAAAAAAAGCCCTACGGGGGGCTTGAACCCCCAACCTTGTGATGACTTTAACTCCGATGACTAGGAATTTAAGAGTCACACGCTCTACCGATTGAGCTAGCAAATAAAGTTATATTTTTATAAAAACTTGTGTCTTTACTAAATGTCTTCTTTTTAGTTTTAAAACTTAGTA
>JAKVQY010000181.1:0-22309 GCA_030463045.1 Geotrichum macrosporum
AGTAATCCATGGTGACGCAGTAAAGTCGACACAATCCTTCCGCTGGCCGCCAACGACGTTTTTATGGACCTAATCATTCTGTTGAAAAATGGACTAAAAAAAATTGCAAGTTGAAAAGTTTATCTCATCATTTTATGTTTCGCTATTACATAATCGCTACTTTCCCCATAATATTACGGTTTACAACTCTCCAAGGCGAGCGATATTACGGATATGCTGATTTTGTGTGAGTGCCGCCGTCGCGAAATCCCAGTCAACATTATGTTTAGTTTTGAGCATGTATTCTCCCCACTGAATAGAGTTTTGTACTAAGCTCGCCTCATTTTTGTCGATGGAAGATGATGTTACACTTACTGCAACTATACAGTTAGTAAGGAAACTGTAGGTTTGCTCAGTCAACAGTTGGAGCTTGTATATGCTGCCATCAACGCCAACAGCAAGAATATCCTGCTCAAATTTCTCTTCCTCCAAGGCTATCACACCTTGGTCTGGCGACCATTGAGGGTCCCCCTCCTTCTTATGGCGCGGTACAGGAATCAGCTTAGCGATGACTGTAGGGAACATTATTGAACTTAGTAGCTTCAATGTGCTGCTAGTTACTCTTATAGTCTCATCTGGAATAGAAACTGTGGGAACTTCGTATATAGCAACGTTTCGTTGTTTGTCCGATACTACCAATATTCCATCATTTAGCATACACTGGTTTACAGGAGCTCGCAACATAAAGTCACTGCACAAGTCACGAAATCCGGAAGAAGGAGAATAGGAAAAGACGTATATCGAGGTTTCCAGTGTTGCTGCAAATAGAAGGCCGTGTTTTCTATTTACAACCATATTCACCACGGGGGAAGCTACAGGCATGGGATCCCCTAGCTTTAACATCCTACACTTCTGATCTTCAACAAGTAAAGTATACGCGATCAAGCGCGTCTTCGTACCGCAAACCAATGATTTTTCATCAATCTGAACCACAGAATAAATAGGTTCATTTTCCTGTATTACAAACCTTTTTTCAAGTTCTATTCGACCGCTTTTGGTTTTAGACACCGTTAGAACATAAACATAGCCACATGTCGCATTTTTCTCCCCACTGGCCACTACCAAGTACTTGAAACGGTTGCCATCGACTCTAAATTCCCACTCCGTCATAGCGTACATGACCTCCTCGGTTTGGCGCATACCTTTTGGCTTCCACGCATCATAATCTTCATTAGGAGTTATCACAGTACCTTTTTTGGGATCCACAAAACGGAGATGAGATTTTCGAGAAGTTTTACAAGACTTGTGAAATAGGACTGCCACCATTCCAATATGTGACAGGTGTAAAATACGACGCGGTACTGCGCGAATGGGTATCCTGCGGGTAATGACACTAGGATTCGTGTCAACGACAAGAATATTGAGAGTATTATTGGCAACTGTAGCAAGAACTACCTCTGACTCGCTGTCGCCGGCAAATACTGGAAACATGCAGGCAGCTTGAACAGAGTACAAACTGGCATCGTCGATGATTATTCGGCGCGGAATGTCAAGTGGGTTGTATGGATCAATCGAGTTGAGGAATTCGCAAAGCGCAAAAGTTTCATTATTAGAACCCTGAAAAAATTGTACAGGGAGTTTTCCAAGTGAGCGTTCCCGTTTAATTTCCTTTTCAACGTAATAAAGAAGAGTTCCGGATCGCAGCCCAATCAATAATGTGTCACTAATTACAACAGCATCGTTCGCAATATCCGGCAATTGAACGACTTTATCTGCTATTATATTTTCCTCAACGATGTAGAATTGCAAAGCTGACGTGAAGGTACCGACAACAATAATAGGTTCAGGATTGCACAAGATTTTTAGCATAGTTATTTCGCTATCAACTGGAATATCTCCGAGACATCGAAATGCATTGCTCGAAGGCGTCTGTAGTGGGTCTATTTTATATACAGTAAGTGCCACTCTTGATTCTTTTTTGACGAGAAGCGCGAGATAATCATTGTACATGCATGCGCGTAGAATATCAAAGCCGCCTAATACATTTGGGGAAGCTTGTTCAAGAGGGCTGATAATAGAAATAGAAGAAGCCGTTACCTGGATTAGAAAATCACCAATTGAACCAAAAGCCAACGTCTCAGCATTGAGGACCAACGACGATTGCTCCCCACAGTCGGTAATTTCGAGATTATTCGAATCTCCATCTGTTATTTGGAAAACATTAGTGTAATATGGGTAGGACGCAACAAAGTAGCTAGTCACAGAGGTGGTGGCATTAAACAAATTCTTTACTCCCCGCATTGGGAGTCCCTCCAAAGCCACAGAGGCTTTAATACCATGACGAACATGAACTAAAGCACTAGATGAGGGGCCTATACCTGAAGAAACGAAGAGTTCAGAGTTTGGCGCCATTACAAGGTTTGAAGATATACATTCAAATGCATCTGAAGAATTAACCATGACAGCGTCAATCACAGGACCAAAGGATTGATACTCAGAGAGGTAGTCTACAACAATACCGTCATCTGCAGAGCGCACGAAAAAAGTGCCTCCCAACACCCCATCACCTGCCGTATGGATCATGAGATAAGCTGCGTCATTGACAGATACAGTAAAATCCGGGATGCTTGTTTCAGTGCAGGGAATGATGACTAGAGACGACCCTATAGAGGTTTCCAGGTCAACCAATGGCTGAATGGTCAGACTGTCATTTGACGGATCAATGATCAATGAGTATATTACGTTTGACTCTGTTGCAAGGTATACATACTGGATGTCAGCATATGTCCCATATGCTGATGATTCAGCAGGGTTTCGTTCAGAGAATTCAGTTTTGTGAGCGCCAGTAAGTAGGCGTTCCTGGAAAAAAGCTACCGGGAATGAGCTAAGCTGAATTTCCGTGTAGTCAAAACGACCAAACAATATATCAGCAAGCTTTAGTAAAACCACACGATTTGCAGTTACAATAATCACGCACCCGTCTGCATGTGGCACTGGAATTAAGAAAATGGGGGGGTCGTCTGAGAAGGAGCTAGGTAGCGATGCAGTACAATTGTATGCAAGGGACTTTAGAGGTGACAATGTCCACCATTCAAAAATGTCGAATTTGAGCCGGGAATTATCACCAACGTATAAAATAAAGTAGAAAAGATGTTGGGCATCAAGACCCTTGAGCGGGTGGAGGAAGCATGTGTGAAGAATGATGTGAGAATTGGGAATTGTGACTGAATGAGAGTCAGTATATGTGGCAGAATCTGCAGACAATGAGTTCAATTGACCTTCTAAGTCCTGTTTGGTGTAATTTGATTCGCACGACAGAATTGACGGCGCATCTTGTTGGGCTGGTGCCACTGTTGCCGATTTATTTGAACGTAGGGAATACAGGCGAACTTTGTTGCGAAAGGAAGCCAAAGAGACAGTATTTCCCCGAGATTCCGGGCAGACGGACCATCCAATGTTGTCCACAGGGAAGCTGGCAGAGCGAGACTGGCCTTCTACAATAGAGTCTAGCACTATCCAGGTAGTAAGATCAACAAATAAAATAATACCAGAATTGAGTGTAAGAATGAGAAGATCAGACCGGCTGATGCCATCAAAATGCGGAGTTACAGAAGCGTGGACAATTCTTGATTGTAGTGTAACAGTTTGACCCTTGAAAACGATCTGTCGCTCCTAGCAAAATAAGTTAGCGGTAGGCTCTTCATAGCAAATGGTGGTAAACGGCCAACTTACTTTGACAATAACGACATTGATGTTAGAGGGTACTGAATAGTATGGAAAGATCCAGTTCACGTGAGGAGATGTAAAAACGGTATGCTTCAGGACGCCATGAACGGGCATATTTGTTACTTCAAAAGGTTTTGGTGGAGGTTTCAAAAAAAAAGAAAAAAAAAAAAAAAAAGGCAGATTGCTTTCGTGCGTTTAGCAAGACTACCTTATGTTGATATATGAAAGTTGGAATTATCAGTATCTCATCACGTCCTCTCTCACAATCTGAATTAATGACAGCAAGAAAGTGTACCACTGAGTAACGTCACGATACCGAGTTGGAGAACTACGGCGAAACGGCAAGCTGCGCAAGAGAATTTTCAGGGAGGCTCGTAGTACGATAAAAAGAATCAATACTAAACTTTCTATAAAAGGCCTAAATATCTCCACAGAAAATTGTTATATCTTTTTTTTCTTCTTCTTCAGTTCCTCTCTAAGTAACTGCCGTTTTGACTGGGCAGCCCGTTTAAACTCTCTTCTCTTACCTGTCGAGGTTTGACCTTTGGTTGGAAATGTGTGTCTAAACCGTCCAGGATTCTGCTTCGGCGCAGTTTGACAAATCACCAGAAAGAAAAACCAAAGAAAAGAGAATATTGGCAGTATAATTTATGATCAGACTCGGAAAAGGATATTTGAGTTGATTTTAAGAGAGTACTGTTATCAACACTATTCTCGTTTTTTTTTTTTTCTTTTCTGAACTACTTTTTCAGGAGTTTATTATGCCTGATATTGTACTCTCCAACTGCACTAGTGGTGCTCGAAACTTGATGAAAGACGATTCCAACAACGGTGATGTCAACGCCTACCAGCGGCTAACAGCAGCTGTACCTTTAAATGAACAGCACGGTCTGCCAAGTGCAGACAGCCAGCAGCATAATTTTGGCCGGCGTCGACAATCTTCTCAGCCACCTTCTCAGCAACAGCAGCAACATCAGCAACAAAGTCCGAATCACCAACCTCATGAACATCAACAACTTCAACAACAATCAGTACATCCTATACATGATCCGTCTAGTCAACAATTCCAACAACAGCAGCTGGACCGGCAATTCCGACAGCAAACAATTGCCTCAAATACAGTCCGGGCACCTCCTATCGACATTTACGACACACCAGATGCGTTCAGAATCAATGTGGCACTGCCTGGTGTGCCTCCGGAATGCATTAGTATAGACTATCAATATCCTTCGCATGAGCTGATAATCAAGGGTGAGGTTCCTTGGGAAATTCCTTTTGAGCAAACGAATGAGAATCAGCCATCCGCATCAATAGGAAGTGATGAAAAGTACAAGCCAGAATATCTAAAAGTTAATGAGTGCTGGCCTTTAGGCGGATTGTTTTCTAGGCGCATCAAATTTCCTGCCACGTCCAAAGTGGATGGCAGCAGAGTGACTGCAGATTTAAAGTACGGTGTGGTATATATTAATGTTCCTAAAGTATTCTAAAGTACAACCAAGCATGAGGAAATTTAAAGAGAACTTTTTGCTTCAACGTTCCCAGATCAAAGACGGACTCGAAGAATGAATGTTTTTACATATATATATATATATTATTTCTTGTCTAGTAACCGTCGTTGCTTATATGAACCCCAAGCTATTTGAACAAAACTAATTAAAAAATCGGTATTACGATTGCAGGCCAGGTTTTTGGCCAAGCCGTGCTCTGCTATTAATGCTTTTACTTTCTTGATAGACTATTCAGTTATATCAATCATAACACACTATTTCACATGGGCTGAAAGTGCACAAGAGTTCATGCCCATACAGCTTCTGCTGTGCAAATAGATTATGGGAATGATGCTGTTCTATCTAAGGAAAATTAAAAATGTAGCGGTCTAAAGGTTTTAGAATTCGTAACATCTAACGTATTGAATTCTATTTGTAAATGGAATATCTTAGCACCACGGTTTCCTGCAAATCAACAATAGTGTTACCTTCACTTTCATTTATTCATAGTATATAAATATACCCCTATCTTGGAGAGTGACTAGAAAACCTATATAGCAATCAGGCCTCTTATTTCCAATTAAACATATGGGGTATCAAAACTAAACACTGGACAACTAAGATACTTGAGAATATGATTTAAAATGCATCTTCAATAAGTTAAAGTGTGTCAATCAATTGTTAACACATAATTTGATTACAGAATTCTTATGGTGCAAGCTAGGTAGAGCGATGAGTGTACAACACAATCGAGTACTTGGATGTGAAGCTATTTTTCCTAGGAAGATGTTTTCAAAAAACATGGAACTTGCTAGAGGAAAAGAGAAAAAAGGACTCTTGAAAAAGGCAATTTCGGATACAAACAAGGTTATCATGTTGAGAAGACCAGGGCGGAATGGGGGATTTACTCTGTCTACAATTAAAAATATTGTTTTTGAAGACTGAATGCTGCATTCAAGAGTTTTGAGGTGCACGGCTGATCATGTACAACATTTGTTTGCTTCACGAGCTCTTCTCTTTGACAAGACCTCAAGTGTACAAATCACCACTCTGAGACCAAATTAGTTTTGCAAACAAGATGCTTCTGGGGGCTAACGATGTCACTCTACAGTTTGGTGTAAGAACAATAATAATAAACATGATAATCATAACTAATAATAATATACAGGTACCACCATATGTTGTTTTCGTCTTGTCGTCACTCTTCATACACGAACAATGATAATATAATACGCGGAGCAACTAGCCGACAAACATTGTCACATAGATGTACCACCCTCAGCATCCAAGCATACGAATAATGCAAACATCAGCTCGTTTTTTTTTTGTTCCTGTACATGAAAAAGAGATTCGAAATTTCTTGTGTGCAATATAAAGGTGAATTTCTACTCTTGTGCACTACCATCTCTCGGACGATATATAACACCCTTACTCCCCAGATCGCCAATTATATCTTCCGGTAATCGACCTTTGACTTTAACTGCGTAAAGGCCAGGTTCAAACCCATCAACTCGCAGCCATCGTGCGACCCAGGAATTGGCTGTATCGCAAATAGCCACTTGACCTTCAAATGCTAGTCATGTTTCGCGTTAGTGAAATTTCTAGGGCAAAGGAAGATGCAAATTGTGAAAAATAAAGTACTTACAAGGACTGGTACAGTCTTGAACCAAGATATCGTCATTTGTGAAAGCGAGAAGGGAGTCACAATTTGGGCATCCATTCGATACAAATTCCTAGAAGAAAAGAACTGGTTAGAACTCAAGAACGATTACACAAACAAGTTAACCCCCCAGTCCGACAACCTAGCTCACCTTATACTTTTGTATAATCCCGCAAATCATGCAAGCTCTATCTGTTCTTGACGACATTATGTGTATTTTATGAAGTTAATTCTGCCAAATCGCTGTGCGTCAATCAGAAGTTGGGAACTCAGATTATGTTGAAAATGGTGATACTGAAAAGCCTTTTTCAATGGGTTAGGTTTGAAGTTCTTCCAAACATTTCAGTATACAAGACTCGAAAGTTAGCAGTCCAAATGACACGGCTTGTACGCAGTTTTCATTGAAGGCTGTATATCTTTAAACCGGCGCTTTCCGCAGTTTGGAGCTTGCGGTAATAATTTTTTAGTTTTATTTTACATCCTTAGATCCCCTTCAAGGTCTTGATAAATGGAACGTTGGGAGTCTAGAAACCCCAAATCTAACATACTGGCTTCAAGTACCTCATTCTCAGTCATGATTCCTTATTGATTTCAGTAAAGTTCAAGTTTTCTTTTTCATTTTGCGATTTAAAAGTTTATTCTGGTCAGCCCGCCCTAGTTTGCGAGAGTTACCTCTTGAAAAGCTGGTATTATACTTCACTTATAAAACTCACAGTTGGCCAAAAAATATTCTGTTTCTTCGATTGATTTGGCGTGAGTGAATATCAAAAGCCTCGATCGAATAAATAACTAATTTATCAATTTTTTCTACAAAAGTCTCGTTTAATTAGGCTGGTTCTGTATCTCGAGATTTGTCAAATTTCAGCATGTTGACTATTTCCACGTCCTCAGGTAAGACAGTGCGGTCCTAAAAAGCCAGAACTACATTCTAAATTTCAGCATTAGACGTACTGAATTGCTTATGCTATATATTAAATTTGAGAAAGTATGAGCATTTTCACAAAATATATTAGTTTACGCACTCTCTCTCGTCCTCGTTGAGTCTAAAACCCAGAATGAAGCATATTAATCATCTCGCAACCAAGCAAACTTTTTTAAAATTGGATGACCCGTGGAGTTTGAGCTTGGGCTTTGCCTCTAGTATTATTATGTTTAACTTATATATTTGCTTCCAACGTCACTAATGGCTTACTGATAACTAACATCCTCCGCTATTTCTTCTTCAGTATTTAATTCATCACTTTCATCCGTCAATTCAGAGTAAACAGGCTCTTAAATTTTCAAGTAGTGACTAATGGCTCTGTATCTAGATGAAGTCGTTTCTAGCTTAAACTTCGGTGAGAATTCAAGTCAAGATTCCGACAGGTTGTCAGATACGTCAGATAATCTCTAAGAACTAGAAGATGGGGAAACCGTTTTGGTTCGATCAAGGAATAATCTTATGTTTGGCATGGCGTAAATTGTCCGCTCGGATTTGTGTTTGCGAGCTTATGCGCAGTGTTCAAAATGATTAGCGAACAAGAGCGGTATATATGATTCAAATGAGAAACGGAAAAATCCTTGCAGCAACAACACTGAAAAAGGCTAAAATTTCGACATGAAAAAATTTAGTTGAAGTGAAGCTATCACGCTAATGCAATGTTGATTTCGTGAAGGTTTGTTTACATTTTGAACTTTCATTGCCTCAACAACGGGACCCAAAACTTTCCAAACGCAAACACTGAACGTCTGGGGCTAAAGTACAAACAAGCGTTTTGTAGCTAAGCACAACGAACCAGAGGGGCCAGCTCAATTGTGTAGTAATGCGATTTATATCTCCCTAGGTTCAAGGGCTGTTTATTTACTTGTTGGCTCTTTTTTCCTAAACATTGGCTTAACTAGTTATACACGATGAGCCAGTTGACCCCAACAGCCAGTTCAGAGAGGCCAAGGTCGCGTCTTGCAGCTAGCCCCTCTATGCAGACGCCTCATGAACTATGGGACACAACTCAATTTGGGGAAGGCATCCCAATTCCTGACCAGTTACCGAGACGGCGCAAATCTGTAGCTTCACGAGCAGTGTCACGAGCTTCCTACAAGTCTTTGACTGTTATTAGCAGCCCCAGTGACAATGGGGACAAAGAAGAGGAAAGCTCTGGAGACCATATTGAGTCTTCAGAGCTATATGATGCGAAAGCTCACTCAAGCTCTGATTCTTCCAAGCACAGTTTTTTCGCAAGGAGTGCAGCATCACAAACTCCTATTGCTGACAGGTTTTCTGCTAGTATTAGAGGAATGCATTATCATGAAGATATATATAGCTCTGGAAGAAACGCCTCAGGTTTGTCAAATTATTCCTACCGCTTAATTCTGCTAACATACTAGATGACCATGTTGACATGATAAAACATAGAATTGATATGAATGTGACAGAAAAGAAAAACCTACACAGTCGAAGTGGCCGAGATGGCGTGAGAGAATTAAATAGAGGGCGATCCAAGACTCCAAGAGAATATTCAAGAAAGGACGATGATTCTGCTACTCCCATTGGAACTTCTGATTCTGTCTACATTATTGCAGAGGAGTTTGATAGTTCGAGTGAGGATGAACATGAAAGAATTGGAGAAATCACGAAAGAGAAAAAAGTTTCAGAGTCGTTGGCTGGTAATTCGAGACTAACGGACGAGATATGCACTTGCAATTATGGCAACATAAAGTTAGCACTAATCTTGCTTTCGATAGTTTTTACAGCATCCGTGGCATTGAACATTTATACAGCACAGTATGTTAAAATTATGATTCTAGAAACGTATACTAACATTATATAGTGCATACTTTCATGCGTTAAAAACTCAAGACTCACGAAGTGACATTCCGTCTCAACTCCCGATTGAGTTTTCCGATAGCTTTGCTGCTTACGAGAGGATCACTAACAGCGACCCTGAGGTTCAAAGACTGATAAACGATCCAAACTTGAGGAAGATTTTCTACGGAATTGACTATGCCCCATTAAACGTTCAGTTAGTTGAAAATCAGATTTGTTTAATCAGGCTATTAACAAGTTAGGTACCCTTCGTGTGGATCTACTCAGCGGGATGTAACTCTTGACATTGCCCTTCTTTCCCAGTTAACTAATAAAATTCGACTTTATGGTACAGATTGTCATCAAGCAGATTTTGTACTGAACGCCATTAGAGATTTGGAGCTCAACATGACACTCTCACTGGGTGTATGGGTCGATAAGTCCTACGAAGGAAGCCGCAGGCAAATGAGAGATATGCAGAGAATTGTTTCGACTTATCCATCCAAGTATATTGACTCCATTCTCATTGGTAACGAAGTCTTATTCCGACAGGACATGAGCCAAGAAGAATTGATTGCACATATTGAATCGGCGAAAGCATTTTTGAAGTCAAAGAAGCTTGATATTCCAGTGGGAACATCTGAGATTGGAGCCAAATGGAATTCTGAACTTGCAGCTCACGTAGATGTACTAGCAGCCAACATTCATCCCTTTTTTGGAGGAGTGCCCGTGAATGTATCCACTAAATGGTAAAGGAAACAAGCATGTATATTGGAGAGGTTTGCTAACGTTAGTAGGACTTACCAATTTCTATATGAACAAATTCTGGTTGATATGGCAGAATGGGATGTTGTTCCTTCTAAAATTGTGATCTCAGAGGTCGGATGGCCTTCAGGCGGAGGCCGATTGTGGGGTTCGATAGCCGGGCAGAAGGAACTACAGATATTGCTCGACGACTGGGTATGTTCTGGAGAGAATACAGAAAACGTTGGTTGGTACTGGTTTGAAGCGTTTGATGAGCCCTGGAAAGTGATTTTCCACACGCAGGATCAGAAGTGGGAGACACAGTGGGGTCTTTTCAATTCGAATAGGCGGTTGAAGGATGGCCTTCGGCTGCCAAACTGCGACGAGATACGCGCGGCTGCTGAAACCTAAACGAGAGCAAAGCCCTAAAACCGGGTAAAAGCATAGATTCTATAAAAATATATTTTTCTTCTCATGTCACCTTTCCCTTTCTCCTTCCTCTTCACATATTTTACATACACTTCCGGAATACCAAGTAGCTTCAAAAATTCCTCTATTTGTTGATCTGCATAAATGGCTGGAAGGAGAGAAATGCGTGAAGACCCATTTTAAATAATCCATGGCAGAATTTTTTTTTGTAGTCTGTCGAGGTTCGCTTGTGGGTTACAAATGATGCTAAATTTAATGAAGAATTATTTTAGATTGTTTTTCAGGTTTAAAATATAGCAGCTATAGGATAAAACTATAATTTTAATAAATCCCAGAACTCTCCAGTGTTGTGGTTGTTTGTTTCAAACTATTTTTGATAACTTTGTAGCACATGCTAGAGCGAAAAGAACTCGATTCTTTTCCAAAAGGGTCTTAATGGATGTCTGAATGGTTTCTTAACCCACTTTAGATATTTTTGATAGTCTTCATTGTATTTCTATTCGGTTCTTGTAATATTTTCTTCACGAAGTATATTATGGATATATTTAATCTTCAGTATTGCGAAGAGTAAACAGTTTATACAAGTTCCAGAGCCAGAACAGAGCAAAGCAGGCACATGAAATCGTCACGTTAAGGAGTACAAATAAGTCCGGAAACCTCGAAAGGTAGGGCTCAACCAAACTGGCAAACTTTTCAGCAGCAAACCAGCACGGGGATGTACCACCGTAGTCGATTTTATTGGTACCAAGAATGACCAGAAGCTCCGCAACATGCCAAATTGTCATGACTAAATATGAAGCGATGACAACTAGTTTCCAAAAAATCCCGTTCGAAGGCAATAAATGGGTTTTCAAACTGCTTTCACCTTGGCCTTGGTATAGGAAGTTGAAGTTTCCAACTAGCCAGTTCCAGCACAGTGTCATTGTAAAAAACTGCAAGCCTAGGCCTTCGCGTGCTAGCAAAGGCCACATTGAAAACATGGCAATATTGTTGATCCAAAATACGAGGGGTAAAATACTTCTATCCTTTGCAGTACGACCTCCGCCAGCTATAAGTAGAGTTGTGGGCATCAATGGGATCAAAACTGACTTCTCATGGACCTGGAATGAAAAGAGAAAGAATGCCCAGGCGCCGGCAGCAAATGCCCAAGGGAGAAGATGTTTTTTTGGGTACACAAAAATTATAGTCATGGGAGGGAGAATTCCAGCCAGTGTACTGAGAAGACTGATACGTTGTAATTGAGCAGGTGTGAAAAGAACCTTGAGCTTAATGAAGGTGTTGAGGGTGCACCAGACGTTAGCTACCTTATCCTCCCATAATCCACGAGCAAAAGGGAAAACGCGATACACGACTTGAGAAAGAACTGGCATTTCGCCTGCCGTGAAATATAACGGAGCAAGAACAATTGCAAATGTGGACAATGTAATGATTCCAATAGAAATTAGTTTCATGAAGTCGATTTTTGGGAATACGCAAATACCCAGCAGATATGCAAAAATAATAGGTGCGTAATATAATGCCATTTGCTTGAAGCAAATAGAGAGCACGAAAAAAAAACTAGCAGCTAACCAGTTGTTGTATTGTAGATTGACAATAGCCAGAAGGGCCAGACCAAGCATAACCGAGTTGTACTGAAAATGTCCGTGGTCAATCAGAATCAAAGCCGGCTGGAATAGGATTGCAGCTGCCGCAATTGATTGCGAGATGGCAGATTGGCCTAGACGCTTACAAGACCAGCGAACAAACCAAATAACAGCTGGAATATAAATGGCTAGTTCACTGAATAACGCTGTCGCACGCATAAAGTACTTTAAATTGTAATCGTCTGATCCTCTGGATGTATCCAATGCCACCCAATCCGGGTTGATAAAATTGGCAATAGCGCCCAAGAACCAGGAGTGATACGCAGTCAAGGGCGGATAATCCAGACCCCACCACTGCAAGTCATAAAAGTACCATTGGTTCATTGGCAAGTGATAAGTGATTTCAAGCCAGTGACGCTGTGCTTCAAAGTCCCCATGAAGAGGTTCTTGTTTATACCCCGAGTAAGGGCCCAATCCAACAGCTAAACGAAGGATGAGCGCGAACGAGACAAAAGCGTAACGAGCTACCCATTGTGTTGATGCTGGCCTGAACGGAGAGAGAAAGTCACTTATTGGCGTGTCTCTTAAAGGACTTGCAATACTACCTCCGGATGATCCACTGACACTGCTGGCACGCCTTGTTCTATTGGTGCTGGAAGTAGGGGTTGGAGATGATGCTCGATTTTGGAGTTTTGATTTTGGAGACGAAGCTATTCGTTTGGGTGTAGAGGACGTCTGCTGTTTCCCAAATTTCTTAGGGTTACTCTCAGAATCAATAGTAGTAGAGGATGCGGGCTTCCGATGGCGTGGCGAAGGCTGTCCGCGAGATGGAGCCACGGATGTTGATGAGCTCATTTTTCTTAATTAAGTCCACCTCGATTGTTTTGGCGACTATAGAAAGATGGGGGTGGGGGAAAAATTGGTTGCATTTGGATTTGGGTCGACTCTTCGTGCTGTCCTTTCTTGGAAGTGAACAACCCATAGCTAAGGATATGAATATGGAAATCTAGACAACACCGCCGCCATACTTGAGACATAAATAGATATATAGGTACTTGATCAATTGCATTATATAGCAAAGTTAGTTAATACTAATTATGGCTGTCAAAATAGTTTCCAAACTCGTGGTTTGCAAACCATGTGGGTTATCCGTTGACAACTCTTTGATCATTGTTCGAGCTAGCTTCTCAAAGCTTTTAATCACATCTTGGCAGTACTCAAAACTTTTCGTTTGCACCCTCATATAATTAACGGCGTACTCTTTTAGTGTCACATCTGTTGTCTTTTGTTTGAGAATGTTTAGAATCTCTTTATTTGTAGTGTCGCTGCGAATGCTGTGGATAATAGGGAAGGAAAACTTTCCCTCGGTCAAGTCTTCGCAGAATCCCTTGTTTGTTGAGTACTAAAATACGGGTTAGAAAAACAAAAATGTAGTGAGATAGTGCCAACCTTTTTTGATTGAAGATTCAGGTAGTCATCTTGGATCTGGTAGATTATGCCAAACACATTTGCCAGAGACGTAAGGTCGCTAGAATACCACAAATTAGCATTAGAAGCAAAGTAAATCGGATACGCTTCTTACATGTCTACAGGGCTTACTGCCTGCATCAGCCTTACTGCTAGTCTGTACAGACCGCCGGTCTCTAATGAAAATATAGTTAGCATCAAAATTTGAGCAGCTACTTCCCAATGTACTGACTATTGTTAACCATTTCTAAATACTCTTCCTCGGTTGGACATTCGAGTGTATCTCGCCAGTATAGATCCATACCTTGGCCGCGATGTAAATTAATCAGTTCTTCTAAGTCACTGTTAACATTCAATACTTTTCAGCAAAAGGCGTTCATCCTACCTGTAAAAATTGACACAGCAGCTTCACATTTCAACTGCATGACCTCCTGAAGAGCTAAGAAATATATATAATTGGACGAGTTGATTGTCTGGGCAGTTCCAAATATTGAGTGGGCTACGGGAAACCCACGCCGTAGCACAGCACTATCCTCGACATCGTCGATTCTAGAAACACACCAAAGTTAGAACTAGAGGACCAGACCTGAAATTTCAATTTTAACATCAATAGACTCACAGCAGAGAAGCTATGTGGAGCATTCCGATAATCTGACTTATGATCGCTAGATCATGCTCGGGCACTTTCAAAACTGTATTAAATGCAAGAATCAACTTGCTCCTCATATCCTTTCCAGGGACTTTATTCAGATATGTGTACGGCCCTTTCAGTATCTAGAAAAACCCACAAGGTTAGTTGTGGAAGAAAAAAAATAACAAGGTAACCCCCATTTTCAATATTCTTACTTCATCTTGTTGAGAGGTCCAACTAAGCAGATTTAACTTGTCAAAAGCTAATTTTGCATCCATAGCTTTGATATGTGACTTATAGCTTCGAAAAAAGGTGGTTGAATGGTTGAGTAAAAGAGCGGGTGATGCGCGGCCAAAATCTCTTTCACAAATAAGAATGCTCAGTGATTTGGATTACTTTTTGTTCTGGCAAACTTGAACGTAACTGACGTAAATGCTGTTAGAATATAGAAAAAAGTAACAGGTTCAAAATGTAGACAAGCCAAAGTTATTCAGTATGAAAAGGCTTGTAGGGTGACTTGTCCGTATGGTTTTTCGCGGGCGGGGGAGGGAAATATTGATTGCAAACAAGACCAAATATGGAGATACTTGATTTAACCCAAGTTATTTCGGCAGATGTAAGATTGTGAAATTTGGAATAATGAATTAAAAGTGAAGATGAGAGCACCAAGTGGAAGTACGTTAACTGGATATGAAGGCCTCCAAAATCCAAATTGTATAGTATGGAGATTTTGTGTACGTTACTTTAGATCTTTTAGTGAACTCCATCTTTCTTTCTCAACACGTGACATTAGAGATTGATGAAAGGGCATTGAGATTTTTCAAAGAGCATCAAAATAGTTCTGTAGGTTTTAATATCTGGAATTCATATTAGGCTAATAAAAATCTCATAACATCAATTTATATAGGAAAGTTTCCTCGTTTCTCTTTTCGCATAGTATATACATGGATAACAAAAAAAAAAAAAAAAAGGGGAAACAAAGAGTAAGTATTTTTGTTTGTCTTGTGTGCTGAAACGTTAGAGATCCTGGTATTAATAGGACATGCTAAGTCCGAGGTATTGGAATATCCGTCAATCAAATAGTAATAGCCAGATCAAGAAATCCATATGGATCTGCAGAGTCCAAATGTGCAGGTTCAGGTGAATAATCAAAGGAGCAAAATGGCTCTGAATTGACAAACAGTGATGATTGATGCTCAGACACCACAATTGAGTTTTGCTTCTGTGTCATCATGTAAATTGCACCAGCAGGATCATCTTCAAGGTTGCCGGCAAAATCGCTCTTGCTTTTGTAGTAATCGTCTAAATCATCGCTGTCGTCATCAGGAGTTGAGCTGCGAAACGTCAAATCCAAAGTGGTATCCAAAGTAGTTGAGATGGATGCGTCATCAATTGAAGATGAGTCAGATATGAGACTGTCTGGTGAGAGCCAGAAAAAATCATCAGAACTGGAGGCTGCGAGAATTTCATCTGCTGTTTTTGACGTCCAATTGACCAATTTTGGGGAAAATGCATCTAGGTCGTGAAGGTTATTGGCAGTAGCAGCAGCAGCGACAACATTGTCTAGCTCAGGCTTGTCCAAACAGTCGAAAGGAGGAGAAGGCAACGACTGTGGAGAGGAAAAACAAGAGATGTCAGCAGAGATCAGGTTTGAGGATTCTGCTGAGAGCGCAACATGTACGGGAGAAAGAGTTGCAGCGAGTCCAGATCCAGCTGCAGATTTTGTACGTTTGGTAACAAGGCTGGCCGGAGAAATCGAGACAGGGATGGTAGTAATCGGTTGATTCTTTTTGGAAGCTGGTAATTTATTTAGTTAGTATGGAAGGGAGGAAAGAAGAATAGAACATACATTTGCGTTTCTTCGTAGAGGAGTCGTTAGAGGCATGAGAGACATTATGGAGGTCATTAGAGGCTGTAGGGCCGGAAAAGGGCGCTTTGACAGCTTTGTTAGGTTTAGGTGCTTTCGTAGCTTTAGTGGGGGCTTTTTTGGTGGCTTTTGGCTTAGTCGCCTTGGCCCGTTTGGCAACAGATTGAGTAGTTTTGGGTGAAGACTTGGGTTTAGCGGCAAAAGTCAAAGCAACGTTAGCCACAGTGTGGGTAGATAGTCCGGATGCGGCGCCGGCTATGGGCGAGGGTTTGGGCAAAAGTGGTCTGAAGGAAGGTCTAATGTGGACAAACTTTGAACGGACCAGAGGAGCAGTAGCAGAGGGTTTCTTTGGATGCGATGGTAGTGATGAAGCTGCAGATGAAATATTTGCTTTAGAGACGGGTTCCACTGCGGTATCCATCAATGTCAAGGCTGCTGACACGGGGGAGGCAGCAGCAGATGAAGAAGACTGCGTCTTTGGAATTTGGACCGATGAAACCTCCATGACGCGATTAGAATTATTCCTGTTTTGAAAAAAACGGGATTGTGACTGAATGAGGGTGAAAAGAAAGAGAGAAAAAATGAAAAATGAAAAATATCAAGAATAATAATAATCTTGTGGGGCTGTGAGTATAAAAGCTTTGCGATTTACAAGTTTGCTGGAAAGCTTGACATGTCCGATGGTTCCAAGAGTGTCAAGTGTATATTACGAGATATACATGAGAGAAAGGCGTAGTTTTCAAAAGACTTGTAACGAAAAGAAATGAAACAGATCGTACAGTCTGGAATTAAAGCGCAAGGGATTACTGGAAGAGTATCTTCGTCCTGATGTTCTAGACATGTCAGCTCGAGCTATTGAGCAGCGGCCTAATAAGTAGCAGCATTATGATTTAAGAAATACGTACAGGTTTTTGCAAGAACCAGAAAGTTTTGAAGAAAAGCAGTGGTTAGTTAGAAGAGAAGGAGCGACCAGAAGAAGCGTCTGAAAAAATTGTAATCGTTTGTTCGTACGCACGGAAAAAAAGAGAGAAGGAAAAGGAAAACAGGAGGATGATATTTATTTATATTTTTCTATTTTTTTTTTTGGTGTTTATTCTGAATTTTTCACACGAAAAAAAAAAAATGTATATTTATATAAATCAAAATATGGGGACTCATTGAATCATTGAGTGCAAGTCGCCGTTATCGTCCTTGATATCGCTATATATGCTATGCATATGTATGTTCCAAACTCGCTATAAAAGTATTTTTGCGCTTCGGAGAAAATTTCACATCACTATAGTCAAGGTGGATGGACTTGACGAAAAGTACATTATGTCTACTTTTTCATTTATTTATTTTATTTATTTTGTTTATTTATTGATTTACTGATTGATTTATTGATTGATTCATTGGTTTATTTACTAATTTACTTAATTATTTTTTATTTTCTATTTCTTATTTTCTATTTCTTATTTTCTATTTCTTATTTTCTATTTCTTATTTATTAATATTTTATTTATCTTTTTTTTATTCTTTTTTATTTATTTATTTAATTTGACAGAAAACGCTTTAAATGAGTGATGAATGGAAAGAAGATATGGAAAGAGATGAGCGTGTGACAAATAGTTCAAGTTTTGGTAGTGAGATGGAGAATAACTCTTCTCGCGAAGATTGAGTCGCTACTGTGACTTTCAGACTATAATTGCTATATATTAAATTTTAGAAAGTATTATTTGAGCAGCCAGAGAAACAAGATTGATGGAGAAACACTAAACCGAAATCCAAACGCGTTGTGTAAGCCTTTGAATACCCACAGAGTTGTGCTCGACCGCTAGCACTGTGGGCTACGCACTGGTGTTCCTGATATTCCAGAAAAACGCTTCGTGATTACCGTCTCGACTCCTGGGAATCTCGGCCAGCAGAGTTGTTTTGTTTACCTGCTGCTTTCTCGTCATTCCTTGTTCTGGCAATATCGCTATTACCGCCCTTCCTGATATGGCACAGATGCGGCAGCGGCCAGCTTTAGACCCAGCCCTGGAATTACGCCGATTAGAGGCAGTCCAAATATGGAAATCACGTCCAACATCTTATCTGATCTTAACTTGGCCCTGAAAGGTTTAGGGCTTTTCAGTCACGTGATAGTTTTTTAGTCCAAGCTAAGCTGTCTCGTCAAGGGGAGGAGAGAATGATTCGAGCAATTTCGTGCGGGCTGGCTTCCCGACTGGTAAATCTGGCATAGTTGAATACTACGGCGTAGCTGTTAGTAGGATTAGTGTTTTCGTTTGTTTTGAAAGGTTTGAACGACAAGTAGCACATTTAAAATAGGATCAAACACGCTGTTTTTGGAACCCGACTTCACCCCATTGTACGTCCATCCGGTAGTTTATTTCATACCGCCTCTGAAAAGTCATTTGGTGTTTTGCAAACAAAAATAAAATGTCGAACGGACATGCCTGCTGAAAAGTTTCAGTTTGCATGGTTAGGTACAATGCCATTGATCACTATTCGAGTGCTGGAGTGTCTGTTTACTCTGAATGATGGACAGAAGTGATAAAATAGATACTGGAAAAAAAAATAGCAGAGGATATTGGTAGTTATCAGTAAGTCAGAAATGATGGAAACAAATATTTAAACCAAACAGGATAATATAAGAGGTAAATCAACATTTGAAAGTCAATAGTCAAAAGAGTAAAGCTTAAGGAAGAAATAAAATAAGAAAAGAAGCTGTCTGAAACTTGAAAAAGCTTTTAAATATTTTAGACTAGTTTTGCATTTATGTTTTAAAATAATAGTAAAAGTTTTTCAATGTTTATACATGAAAAATATAGTCTACAAGTCACAGTTTTAACAATAGTTATTCTCCACTTAACAATCAAAACTTGAACCATTCATCACACGTTCATCTTTTTCTAAATCTTTTTCTTATCAATCACTTTTTTCAATGCTTTGTCTCTGCCTTTTAAATGATATCCGTCAGTACTAAACCTGGCTAGATGGATGGACAGTCTTTTAGCAAACATGCTCTTTCCATCTTCCACCAATTTGAGCAGACTCCTAATATTTTTCTTCAGTTAATCTTAAATTAAACTACCACGTAAAAGCATCAAGGAATGAAGCTTTTTTCCAAGAAATAAATGCCTTCCCAGTGTTACATTTGTCGGAGATTCGTTTCTGTACCTCTGTTTGGCAATTACGTGCGTAAAAAGCTCTGACTGAAACATCGTGATGACTTATTCTCTATCACAGGTTGAAAAAAAATCCTTGCGCATTCGATTGGCTATTTTGGCCTTGGTGCCTATGCGAGGCTCTGATTGCGCAAGCAAACATGCTTGATGAATGAATGAAAAATTTTTAAATCAGTAATTCTCAATTTAGAACTTGAGATGGAAAAAAACGTAAATGAAAACAAGTAATTAATAGCTCTCCTGAGGCCCACAAAAAATCAAAAAGTTTTCAATCATGCTCGATCACCGAAAAAACAACTATAGCTTTATGTTTCTTGAGTCAATTGGTATCGCTTTACATGTTCTGTGACATGCTATCTTTCTATCATTAGCAAAGCAAATTTAAAAGTAATATCAGTTGTGTGCAGAACTACGTTTCTATTCATAATCTTAAAAGTAGTTCTGTAATAACGTCTAATTTAACCGCAAGGTGTTACTCAAATTTTAAATTCCGACTTCACCCCATTGTACTTTCACCTGGTGGTCTATTTCATATCGACTCTGAAAAGTCATTTAATGCTTTGCAAACTAAAATGAAATATCAAACAGACATGGTTGTTAGAGAATTTTTAGTTTGCCTAGCTAGTACAGAGCCATTAATCACTATTTGAATATTAAAGAGCCAGTTTACTCTGAATCGATGAATGAAAGTGATGAATTTAATACTGAAGAAGATATAACGGAGGATATTGTTAGTTATTAGTAAGTCATGAGTGACGTTGGAAGCAAATATATAAGCTAAACATAATAATACAAGAGGCAAATAATACGAGGATAGAAATTTAAGTTCAGGAACTTTTAGCCTATCACGATACTGAAGACCCACGGAGCCATTTCCCCTCGTAAACCAGCTCTTGTTACCTGTTACCGAGACACAAAGTAATGCTAGATTCTGCATAAATAATTTGCTTCTTGTATTATTACGTTTAGCTTATATATTTGCTTCCAACGTCACTAATGACTGGCAAATAATCCGTTCTCAAATTTGATATATAGCGATTACAGTCATCACTATTTTTTTTTTGTTTTTATTCACTTTTTTACGATAGACATCTACTATATATAGAAAAGCTTTTACCTAGTAGTCATTTATTAGACGTCGCATGAGCTAGGCGCTCCGAAAGCTTGAAAGTTTTTACCCATTGCTAGTTTTTATCCTATTGTCTAGAGTATGATGATTGTGATTGCATCAACAGCAATCATCTACTGTAAAACCAGCGGGTATATAAGAAACAATTTATTTTTTGTTTAATCTTTCCTCTCCTAGAAGGTTCCGGCAATTATATAAATTTAGTTCAGGCGTGCTGTGCCTTTCTTTTTAAGTATTTGGAAAGAATCAAAAGTATCAAGTACTGTCTTTGCCAAAGGAATAAACTCAAACCCGAGACGACTGCGAGTCTCAGAGTTGTCAAATTTGTAGTAATCCTCAACTTTGAAGGAACCGGGGTTAACTGTAGCCAGATCTTTGGTTTCTTCAGGACGGAACTTGTGTAAAATATCAAGTATGAGCTGCTCGCCAGCAATTTGAGCCAGAGGGAAACTTCTCTTTTTGTCAAATTGAGGGTTTTTCAATGCCTGAATGTGTGTCCGTGCAATGTCACGTACGTCAGAAATTCCAGCATATCCTCCAGGAAGCTTGGTAGAATCCTTGGGAAGTTCCAAAAGCGCTTTGAAAAACGTGATTGAAGTAGAAATGGTTTCATAAGTCACGTCATGAATAGGCGGTCCATAAAGCATAGGAACAATAATAGTGGATACAGTGAAATTTGGCTTTTCAGTTTCGGCAAAATCCCAAACAGTTTTTTCCGCAAGTGTCTTCGAAGCACAGTAACCAGCGACAAAGCTGCTGTTAGCTTCTTCTATTGTGATTGCGTCCCAACTGGCTTCAGTAATCACGAGTTCTGGGCTCTTCTCTGGCTTGTCGTATTGAGACGCGGCTGCGAGAGAAGAAGTGTAAACAAACTTTTTAACGTTCTTGCCATATTGTTTAGCACCTTTGAGAGCAGACAGTGTACCATCAATAGCAGGTTTTACTAGATTATTGACATAATCAGTGCCCTTATACAATACTGGCGAAGCTGTGTGTAGGACGTACTTGATATCAGGGTGACTCTTGAAGACCTCGTCGAATGCTCCGGGATTGGTCAGATCTGTCACTATTTCATACTTGAACCCAGGAAACTTCTCGACAAAGTAATCACCTTTAGAAGCAGACCTTACGGTTCCCACAACATCATATCCGAGCGCAAACAATTGACTAACAATATGAGAAGCAACGTATCCGTTGGCGCCCGTGACCAAAACTTTTTCAGCAAGTGGAGAAGGCATGGTTTGTTTGTACGATCTAGTTTAATTAGAGCTAGTTGTTATTCAGTTGAATAAATTTGAGCAGTGGGTGGTTTAGTTGAAGAAAGTAGAAGGATTGAGTTCCAGAGAGCACTGGTTTGATTAAAATAGTAGAAAGCCCAAAATATCGCTACTAACATGCTTCGGCTAGAAACACTACTGACGCTAGACGCGTCCATTTTCTAGTCCTTTCGTGAGCTAGGCTCCGGTTCGGTTTGGTCCATGATTGCTCTCTAAATTCAAATCACGTGATGTGGCATTTTATGGCACATGATGGTGATGATGTATCTGTTTATTCTTACTCTTAGTTATGTTAGGTCTATCATAGTTATATAGTCAATCATCTTCCCATATCCTACTTTGGGTACGTACCATACCAAGTATTATAGGTAAGATCCTGGG